>OZ023143.1:18129248-18158247 GCA_963675895.2 Styela plicata | reverse complement strand
GTGGATGGTTATCTGTATTGTGCACACAGGTAAAACGGCAAATTTGTCCCGCAAATTGTGCTCATTGTTTGCCAAAAACATGCTTTGGCTGAAAGATAGACAAGCTTGAAAAGTAGTAAGATTTTTAGAAGCCACTTTTGGCTAATTTTTATCCAAGATGAAAAGATAGCCCAATATGTTCTACGGCTTATAAAAAGTACATTTAGAAGGAAACACTAGCTTAAATGTTTCCCCAGTAGGTCTTTGCATAGTAGTGGTTTCAGAAGACTTATACGGTAATACGGTATATATTTCTTGCAGCCTTGTTCTGAGCATATATTGATAAACGAAAAATTTTAAAGTATTTTTTAATTTTTAGGCATGCAACGAGTTTACCACTCACGTTATGAATCTCCTACGAGAACAGAGTCGTACTCGACCAATATCGAACAAAGAAATCCAGAGAATGATTGCGATAATTACCAAGAAATTCAACAACATACAACTGCAATTGAAACAAAGCACTTGCGAAGCTGTGATGATTTTACGATCTAGATTTCTTGATGCGAGGTAGTTGGAGACCAATTCCACATTTCTATAAAGTATCATAAATGATCAATCGAAAGCATTTTTCTAGAAAATTTACTCTCGTATTGCCACAAGCGTATTCACGCAAGAAGAATTTTTTTTCCAAGAATATCTAAACTTAGAAATTTCTAGCCTTCCTATGAAATAGCACTATTTAAAGTTTTTGAAGCTATTTTGTATGTTCGAAAAAAATGTCATGTCTGGTGTTGTGCAATGTGCTGTCTATACTCTGTTCCACTCCTCTTGTGAAGATGGATCCTTGTACGATCAAGGCCGCAAGGATACTGGAATAAGATAAGGTTGACAGTTAAACAACAAAAGATCAGAATCCTATTCGACATATCACAAGAAATCTTGTGATATGTGGAATAAAATTCTGATCTTTTGTTGAACAAAATGACCTCAAAAATCATTTCGGACACTCGAATAAAAAACAAAATTTTATCACCCTGATCTATAATGGCGATACCAAAAGTTTTATTATGCGATTTGACAACACGATGAACTTTTTCATTTTCAGACGTAAGCGACGTAACTTTAGCAAACAAGCTACTGAAGTATTGAATGAATATTTCTACTCGCATCTGAGCAACCCCTACCCCAGTGAAGAAGCAAAAGAAGAACTCGCAAGAAAATGTAGCATAACTGTTTCCCAGGTGAGAATTTGCCGTTATTTTTTTTTCATTTCCAAACAAGTCAGAACCACACCATACCAGCTGAAAATATAGGAAATATTTTTGTTTTTGTTGATTTTGAATTGAATGATAAAATCTAAATGGATAGTTTATGAATTTGAGGTTGTAATTGTAGACTTTGTATCAGCCAGGGCAGATACTACTCACTACACTTTACCAGGGTGGCTCAATTTTGTTTGGGATGTTTACCTCTTAAGAGTGCAGTCATTGGTACTGTAGAAGTACTGGAAAGATACGAACTGACGACCAGTTAATGGCAAAGAGCTACTGAAAGATGTAGTACCAGCAACTGCACTCTATACGGAAAACATTCCCATTGGAACTGAACACCGTGGTAGAGGGCAGTGATTGGTTTATGCCCTGGACGAAGTGAAACAATCTAACAATTCTTTGCTTCGCTCAAGTCGCTTCTTACGACATGCAGGAAATATGTTAGGACTATTCTAAAGCACTTTCCTACAGGGCTCAGTTAGGAAATAGATATTGGAATGCCATCAATTTTAAGTTCTTTTGTAAGAACTTGAATAAATTGCAAAATTTCATTAAGAATACAAATAAAAACACGCTCAGAATTTATCTAAATTCGGCATCAAAAGATTGCACCTTCATTTGCAGGTAAAACACAATATTATTACCTGCCCATTTCCACTTTGTAATAAATCCATATCGATTATTTTAAAGGACTGAAAATGTGGTTTCATCTCCAGGCCAAATCCATTAAATTCGGACAATTTGACACTTCCATTCTTCAGGGAATTGGATGTGTGGTGTATATCATGTAAAAATTGCTACCAAGAAATCTTATGTTAAGTATGGGACACTGATGGACAGCACCTTTGAGATGCGACCCATCAGTATCCCACACTTGACAAAATAGCAGTTTTATGAATGTCAAGGCCATGTGTGGGTCATGCTTGATGTTTTTTCTTGTTTAGGCACCTAGATGTTAAATTTTTAATGAAATAAAGTGAATTTTATTCCCAGACGCATTTATAGTACCCGGATATTTTGTATGTTTGTGGATTGTTTTTTATGGTATTTCGAGTAATTTCGAGGCTAAATGAAAAGTATGGTCATAATTATGCCATGTTATTCCATGTTGAACACTCAAAAACAGACTCAAAATATCACATGCTGACAGTTCTGGGCGTTATTGACCAGTTGGAGAAAGTTTTATCAAAGTTTTTCTCACACAGAAGAAAACATGATTTTGTAACTTTATACTCAACCCTTGGTGTGATAACATAAGTAGGCTATGTGTTTATGTATGTTTATTCGCCTCAGTAATAAAGCATGTGCATTTGCAAGTACAATAAATTGATAAATTGCCCTGTACGTACTGGCTTTAAAATAGTTCTAACGTACGTCCCGCGTGTCGTAAGAGACGTCTAAAATGAAACGGAGAAGTGGTAGATGGCTTTAACATTGCCCAGGGCAGATACCATTCACTGCATGTTGGCATGACGGTTTAGTTCCATGTTTTCAGTTTAAAGTGCAGTTGCTGGTATTACATCTTTTAGTAGCCCTCAGCTATTGAGTCGCCGTTGGTTGGTTTCCTTTTGGAAGTGGTTCCGGCCTTGCTTAGAGTGAATTTCAATAAAAAAAAAGTGAGACAGGATAGGTTCACACGGCCCTGTCGACCTAAAACACTAGTGTGCGGCAAAAGCCCTTGATGAAATTAGGGAAAAAAGAAAAAAAAATAAAAGACCGGGAACATTCTCTGCGGTTAATATATTCACTTCTTTTTTTTTTTTTTTTTTTGAATTATCAAAAATCCCAAAATGGCTAGAGGGTTACATTGTATTTCGCCAACACCAAGAGGTAAACCATTCAGTAGCTCTCACAGGGTGCAGTTTCTCAAGATTTGTAACTAATGAAGTTTGGTATATTACGTCTGGATATCTCCAGCTTCATGTCGTAACATTTGATGAGGGATTCTAATATTTTCATTGTAATTAGGAAAAACGTTTGCCAGCAGCGGCCAAAGGTGCATGAACATTACTGTGATATGTATCTTACTTAAAATATATGTAGCCAACTTTACTGTTCCACTGCAGTGTTTTAATGAAGCCTTTCGTCTCTTTTAGCACAAGAAAATGAGAAATATGATAAGCCAAAAACCTTTGCCCTCATTTGGAACTGATATCTGCACGAGAGGTTGTGTTTCGCCATATGATTATGCTGAATTCTCGGCTTTTCTCTCTCGTATGATAAAAATGAAATCTGATTCCTATATTATGTATTATTTTTATTTTCCCAAAGTGTCTTGAAAAGCATAATAGCTGATTTTTCTGAAATCGAATTCATACATTTGTAAATGTCAAATTATAAGTTATACAATAGGCAATTAGAACGAGTGTTACATCTTTTGTTAAGTATGAGTCACTGATGGATCGCGCCGACAAGGCGCGGTCCATCTGTGGCTCATGCCTAACAAAATAAATTATTGTAACAGACAATTAATAAAACAGATGTAATCAGTATCTTGGTATTGATTACTTGAACCCAAACTCGAACAAATCATTTGCCAAAAATAGTTTAGCCGTCTTTTGTGATGTAATCCATCTATAGAAAGATTAGTGGGCTTAAGGTTAATGATCATAGATTGAATTTGACCTGATTTGATTAAGGCTGCCAGAATATCAGCACTGCTCTTCTTGTCATACACCCGAAGGAAATATTAATATTGAAGAAAAAAATACCAGAAGGATAAATTTCATAACATTTCATTGCTGAAAAGCTGAAATTCCTGTTTCTGATGGTACCATAAGAATGATGGAGATTCAAAATGATTATCACCTGCTATGAGATAACGGTGTTGATGGTTTTGAAATATTTTTATTTATGAAAACAATGAAACAATGAATATTTAAAATATCGGAAGAAAATAGTACCAGAAGGATAAATTTCATAACATTTCATTGCTGAAAAGCTGAAATTCCTATTTCTCATGGAACCATAAGAATGATGGAGATTGGAAATGATTATCACCTGGTACGAGATAACAGGGTTGATGGTTTCTAAATATTTTCATACATCTGAAGAAGACGAAAAATAGAAATCTGATGCTCCTTAGATGATTCGGTCATTTATATTTTTGATTCAATTATCATTTATTCAAAAGGCCTGATTTGGAAAGGTAATTTGAGACAATGACTAGATTGTCGGGCACTGCTCTACCTACTCTACTCATTAAATGCCCCAAGAAAAAGCACCAGAAGATAATGTTTCAATAATATACCACCTATATTAATTATCATTGTTGGCTTCGCATAAAGGGTCTAGGATCTCGGTTTGAGTCTGGGCTAATCCGGCTCCTTAATCCATGCCCGCCATTCAACCCAGGGTGTAATAACTTCGGTAGGCTGAGTCAAATTGAATAGATCATATCTTTCCAACAACTCTAACCCTGTCTGTCTATATGTGACTCCTACTACCGTATCTTGGCCTGGGTGATGCACTCTCAAGATGTAGCATAAAAAAAGAACGCCTCACATCTTGAAGCATAACTTTTTTTAAAATAGTTGACAATTTGCAACAATGCGATGTTTGTCCCTGTATATTTAAAAAGATTTTATTTGTCCAACTTGAGAAGTGAAATGAATAATATATTCACTGGATTTTTGTTTCTATTGAAGTTTGTTCGAAGTAAGGCCGTACTAGTACAGTGAGTGGTATCTGCCCTGGGTGAGGAAAAAACAGCTAATTCTTTCTGATATCATGTACCATTTTCTTAAAATTCAGAAAACTTACTATTCGGACCAATCATAATTCCTATTATTTTTTATGTATTTTCGATACGTAATACGATTGTCATTCGTGGTGAAAAGTGTTTCTTTCTCAAATTCCTCTCCTCTATGATATTTTGCAGAATAATAAACGCATGGAAAAGTGTTGGGAATCTAGTTATCGTGGAATTATCACTGATACGTTCTATCGAGTAATCTTGCAATTGTGGATCCCCCTTTAGTCATATTTTTACATTTTCTCTTCTCTATTCCAGGTTTCCAATTGGTTTGGTAACAAACGCATCAGATACAAGAAAAACATCGGAAAATTTCAAGAAGAAGCAAACCTCTACGCTGCTAAGACAGCTCAAGCAGCTGTCAGTGCTGGTATGTATGGGTGTTTGGGTTTCTGCTTTCAATTCCAGTTGAAATAATATGGCCTAGATCAGAACTGGGGCAGCGGTTATATTTTGTTCCGAATGCCGGTAATTTTTTCTAGTAGATTAGTTTATTGTAGGTAAGGTAAGTAGGTGAGGTGTTTTGGGGTTTTCAAGTTTCGAAGCTATCCTTAGAGTCGATAAATTAGACCGGTTTTAATCTACAAACTAAATAACAATTCAAATTTCAGAATTTCGTTTCATGTCTTTGTCACCAACCAATTTGTCACCCTGAGCTAGCAATATTACTTATAAACTTACAGTGTGTGTTAGGAAAAACACGAGCGGAGACTGCCGTCAAAATGCCGGTATTACCAATATGTTTTGTCATTTTCTGCCATCAAAAACCCTGCTATTGTTCCGTTTTAAAGAGTCGTGTAAAGAACACCCTATTAAACAAAAAATCAGGCGTACGATAAAAAACTCTTAATGTGGAGTCCGGGTATCGTGACAAACTGGCTTTGAAAAAATTAACAACATCTCGTATTTTGGAAAACTCGATACCAGTATTTACAGTTATACAGACAAGCAACCCAGCTCCAGCTAACATTTATTATCGTCGAGCCTTAGTCACGGGCTTAGCATGACGCCGAGGCCGAGTATGTCTGCTCAGTCCTTGGCATAATCTCCTCTTCTTGCTACTTATACTACAATATTTTATTATAAATCATTGATTAGAAAATTGATATGACCACTCAAGAGCAAAGAGCTACTAAAAGACGTACCAGCAACTGCACCCTAAACAGAAAACAGACCAAACATAGCCTCCATGATCAAGTGCAGTGAGTGCTATCTGCCCTTGACGATGGTAAAACCATCTACCACTTCTTAAAATTAAAAAAAATGTATTTTTCCCCAAATGCAATGTAATGAATGACTACCTCTAATTCCAGATATGACAGGAGGACATATGTTTTCACCAGGGGGCCCTAATGCCCCCACAACCCCTCCTGCTGGAGGTCAACAGATTCATGGGTCACCGAACAGCTCTACTCCTACAACCCCGACTTCTGGACACAGTAAGTAGGCTAGAATGATCTTGATATCTTGTGAATATATAAAGATACCAACAAGTATTAAAATTAGTAATATTTTTTTTAATTTTGAACTGTCCTTAACATTGTTCATACATATAATATTTGCTCAATATTTTCTTACTGAGTAAACGAACTGAAGCTTTAAAAAAGCATGTTAGCTTAGTTAGTTGAGGCTTTCAAATTTAACAGAATGAATCTTAGTTCCCTTCTCGCTCTGCTACATCATGCTACTGCTACATCACGATTCTTTCTTTACACCTTCCCTAGTTGCATTGTTAGGCTTTTCCAAGAACAGTTTTCATCAGTACATTTCTGAATATATATATGTATATATTTACACACATGCTCCCTATTTCCTGAAATCCACGTTATATTTAACAACTTTCATAAGAATTATTTCACCTTCACCATTATTTCACGAATACGTCATCGACACCCAGGGTCGCATAACAATCGGCGCACAAGCACGGGCGGTCAATTACTGCTGTGCACGGCCGCCCAGGCACCGCAACACGGTTGACATAGGAATTCAAAACAGTATTAATATTATGAGAAGATAAAAGAATTTCTATCTTCTATTTTCTCAATCCCAACATTCTATTTTTAGATTATTCCAGTCCTTCATCTCAGAGTGGATATCCACAAGCAGGAGGTAACACTGGGGAAATGTTCATGGGAGTGAATGGAGAGAATTATAATAACCAACAACAGGTTCGTTCTTGTGTTAAATCTTATGTGAAAACATTCTTTCGAAATATTCTGGGTGCGATAGCTTGGTGTCATAGGTTGCGTAGCTGCGGGAGAGGAAAGCTGAGAATACAGCTTAACCATATGGCGAACCACGACCTCTCGTGTAGACACCGGTTTCCAAATCGGGGGTGAATGTTTTTGGCTTTACATTTTACGCATTTTTCCTGTACATGGACCTGATTGGTGGAGGAAGCCTTAAACAGTGCTTACGTGAACCACCGAGCACCGGTGAGGTGTCCAGCAGACCTCTCGCATATAATCATCCTCCACAAGATTCGAACCCAGGATTTTAGAGATGCGTTGCTTGAAGCATATTCTCAACGCTTCACGAATTGAGCTAACCGGGCGCCGATGATATTTTTAATTCAATCGCTCTTTGTTACGGCAGAGATGTCGGACTAAACTATGTCTATGTCTCGAGTCCTTACCTTTTTTCGAATGGACAAGAAAGCTTCTAAACTATCTACAACTATTGTGAACCTTTTAGTATAATTTGGTTAATATGAGATACTTAAAAAAAGATATTTTAATCTGCTAGCTAAAGACTTATCATAGATTAAATTTTCTTCTATTAGAACCTGATATCTTCGGGTGTCTAACCAGCTGACATACTGTCACCTGCTTAGACACCCGAAGAAATGTGCTGCTTAGCCATATGTCTGTCCAACGATTAATTCACCATTTAATTATGTCTCAAATCTGATTAATTTCGTTCCAGGGTATTGGATATGACAATGAAAGCAGCATAGCAGGAGGACAGGGACACAATATGTACAGCCCACAGGTATGAGAACCTAACGCTTATTTACTTGTGGGAATCATTTGGCCATGATACACCGATGACCCATGCTGCTGTGGCAGAACGCTGCCTACTCAACTACTCACATACTTGAAGAAATTGATTTTATCAAAGAAAATTACGAAGAAAGCAATTTCGCATGATAAATCACCCATTATATTGGAAGATTGACTCTTAAATTTGCAGTTTTTATAAGCATTTAATTGACGGAATTACCTGTTCATCATGAAGGACATAATATATGATTCATTCAGGAAATCCGACATACAACCGAATTGTTTTAGTCTTATATATTCAATGGCATCCTTAGTTAGTTCCAAAGCTTCAATCTTTCAATCTTTTCGAGTTCAAAATGCAATTTTGTTCCTTCGTTTAATACAGAATGGTGTTTGGCAGAACCAAGAAACATCTGCGGGACAAATCGTGACCTCACCAAGCAAACGTTCAGATTCGGCTGATTAGAGGCTACAACACGGCTGCTCAGAGACTACATATCGTCATGGAAATTCTCTCTGAGGTCACCCAGTGTCCAAATCGACCAACATTGTTTTTATTTTTATTTAAACTCTTTCGTTACAGCATTTTGGTTTGTAATGCCAATTAATATTGAGAATCAGTGTAATTTCGATTTTTAGCTCATTTTTTTGTATAATTTTTATTCATAATTGTGTTATTTTTTGCAAAAAAGAAGCTAAATGTGTTCTGAATTAACCAGTTGTCTGTCAGTCCGTTTAACACTTAATTGCAAAACTGATAATCGTACGAACGCCTTTATGCTTTTTTGTGAGGATATGGGCCACTTCTTGCAAGAATACTACATTTTTGAGTCATGTTTACATGTCTTAGACCTTTTCAGTCTTAGATCTTTTCACTAGTGTTTTTCGTAGTCTGTTTAATCGACGGTATTCAGTGAATGTGCCATATTTGAAGTACTGGGTTTGTGCTTTTTTATACTTATTTTATTCTTTAGTGCAAAGTCGAATCGACACTGCTTTTCTTGCAGTTTCAGCAATAAATAGAAATTGAGTATGTCATTTAATCCACTCCACTTGGAGGGTGATCCACTCCAAGAAGTGGCAGTGAAAAATAAAGAAAATTTACCGTGGTTATGGATAGAACGTTTTTGTAAAAGAGTAACAACTTTTTTTTTAAAACCTAATTTTTGTACATGTATGATTTTTATGGTGCTATTTTGGGGCCTTTTTGTATCAGTTGTGTCAACAGTTTTTTCATTTTTAAAATTCAATGTTTTTTTTAGTTCTATCATAGCCTGCATATACTTGTCTACATTAGGATTCGTTTTAAGGATTGATAGCGGATGAATGAAAGGAGACCAATTCCCTTGTTAAGGGCTTGGCATAACCAATTTATTTGGAATTCAAATTTGATTCTGATAATTTCTTCTAACTTGATCGAATCATCAATTCCTTATTAATAACAAATATGCATCCAGAAAATAAGAAATATTTTGTAACTAATTACTAATCAACAGACGTAAAGGCAATATGTTTTCAATTCAAACTCTATGTCCGAGAACAAAGTTTCAAAATCTGACCAAAATCTGCATAGTGTTCCTATGGCCGATCCACGATTGATTCGAAGCGAGTGTGCGCTTCTAATTATTAAATTGAATTGCCCACCCCACCCCTGATGTTTATTCGACGATGCAAAGCATTTATAAAGGAAGATTGTGATGTATTTGTGATTTCTGCATTTCTTATGAATGAGCCAGATAATTCTTATTTGAATGTGGATCATATTTTGTTGAACATGATAATGTTTAATTTTTGTTCACTCCCCTCCTTTCTAACGCCTTAGGTCAGTGCTTCTCAAACTTTTTTGTATTGAGATCTCTTCTTAGACCAGTTGTTTTTATTGTTCATTTTTTCTGTCATGAGCAGAACTGAATTTAGCTACAGAGCCTAGGTATAAACTTTTGCCTAACGCTCACTAATGTGTTCGCTTACGGGATAATAAAGCCAACCATCAAATTGGCACCAATGGTGGCGAAACGATAGAAATCTGGCTCTTCGCTTAAGCATGGGCACTTCGCTCAGTCTTATTTGTAAAAACATCTTCGTTTTAGCATTTCAAGAGGATTTTTTGTGTTTACGATTCTAATAAATGGAAATCGTACATTTTGCAATGTAAATCAAGGCACAGTTTGAGAAACTCTGTGCCTTAGGTGTATTCTCGGAGTCCTGCGTATTATGTTGGGCCACTATGAATGTGATTTAAAAATTTCTCTTTTCTTTTTCAAGAATTGTCGAATAAAAGAATTTGGTTCGTATTATTTGAAAAATAGTGTTTTTTTCTGATTAGCTTTTTTTAACAGCCTGTTTTAGAAGGTACACTACCCTGTTATTTTAATGCAGTACAGACTTTTTTATGCTTTTTATTCTTCATTTTTTTTTATGAATTCTCAAAAAAATTTGCTCCGTTAAGCATGAACCACTGATGGATTAAGGCCTTACTTTGCGATGAATCTAAATTGACATTTTCCAAAACACAGCAAAATTTCTGATGACAATATATAGAAATAAAATTCTCATGAAATGCTGGAAATTAGGAAAATTGTGTCGAAGGGGTACAGAAATTTGGCCTTTTTCTACAATTTTAACATAAATTTTGCAGATTTAGGAGAGGCTGGACCCCCCCTCCAATATTTGAATTGAATGATTCAGACCCTCATCGCTAGTGGCTATCACTGCGCAAAAACGAGCGTTCTGGATTAATCAACTAAATCCTGTTTACTAGTTTTTAATGGTAGTTAATTTTGCCAATCATGAGTTGATATAAGCTCTGCGTTTTTTTAATTTAGCTGCTTTTACATAATAGAAATGAGTTGTAAATTGTAATTGAGCTTAGTTTTTTTATTTTCTGTCAAGGGTAACTTTCAAATGTTGGGTACACTGCTTTTTTTGTTACTGAATATGTTTTAAACTTTGTGTTTTAATGTGTTACTTGAAAAAACGATTCATTTTTTAACATTCTTAACTAATGTTGTCAGTCAACGGTAACTTTTATGCCTTACTTAACCTGATATTTGAAATTTGAGTTGGTATATAAAAAGAATGTTTCAAGATTTCAGATAAAATTAATTTCTAATATTCGACCATATTTTTCAACGAAGTATTTAGTAGCTAAAATTTGGCATATTTTAATTTCCCTGTAAAATGAATCAATGAATCAATTCAAGAACGAAATTATCTTGGTTTTTATTATATTACTATTATTAATATACCTGACATCTCCAGAGACATCTCTAGCTGTCATCACAGTGACTGAATCTTTTTTCTTCTTTGAGTGTCTGAAGACTCAAATGATAACGTTGTTTTCTTTAGGTCGACAAAAAAGCTTCAATCATCAACACTGCTATTTCATAGCAGTATTGATGATTTTTAAACTTTTTCTGCATTTTGCTTGCTACCAGACATAAAAAGAGAAATCTTCTAACAAAACAGCTAGACTCATTTTTTTAGAATTTATTATGCTGTAGCTCAAAGTGTGTCACAGTACAAAACAAGCCGAAAGACAAGCAAAGGAAGGGTTTTTCATTCGAAAAAGGATCCAAAATACAACAAAAACGTTCATTGAGATGTATAAATGCCTGCCAGATGACGGCCACAGGCACATGCAAGTTTTTGTGAACGATTTTAGTCGTTGATGTGTCGAAGCAGTTGCTTATTGTCTTAAAACAGAATCTAAAACCCTGAAAATGTTAGCCATTAAATAAATTGCTTTAGTTCTGTGATCAGTATTGTTTGTAGGTGAATTGTTTGTTGTCTTCTTGTTACTGCTTCAGTGTATCTTTCGTATATTTTGTGTAATGATGTCAAATATAATCAATGTCAATATTTCGTTGCAGTGGGTTAATTTAACTTTTGAACGGGAAAAACTTTAAGGTGATGTTTTTACTTATTGAATACATCTGAAATAATATCAGTTTGGCTTTATGTAGTATCGGTAAGATGGAATGGGTAAAAAAGGAGATAGTTGTTTCACTTCAGTTAGGGATGGAGGCCCCTAACGTATCGAGGGGCACCAGGACGGGTGTCCTCCCCAGAGAGAATTGCAAAAGTGACAAAATGTTTGGGCGCCTTTGACTCTCTGGTCCCATCGATGCTAGATATTGACCCTTTAGCTCTTGAGTTGAATTTTCACGACATTTTAAGAGCATGTACGTCTTCGGATTATAGATTGATTCAGTAGGTAATATATTGCATGAATGGGGACCTCCAGAAATATTTTTTGAAGATGCACTACTGCGGAGAGAGCCTTTAAAGAACTAAGTACGATTAACGGTCACTGATATGACAGACAGACGGTGCTGGGGCTATTTGAGCCCTCCTCCCACTTTTGAATCAGAAAATTTTCTGATCACAGAATGCTTTCCGCGTTCATTTTTCCACCAAGGCGGGAGTATCGTTTGAAAAATAAATTTTCCGCTTGAGCGCACTTCATCGACCATTCGTTATTTCAGTTTTTTGATTTGGTTTGGTATTCGCGTTGCGACTGCGATTTAAATTTCTGTGAAGAATAGAGAATAGGATACTTCAAAATGTCGACAGAATTTGAAAAAGCAGCTGAAGATGTGAAGAAAATCAAAACGAGACCTTCGGACGAGGAAATGTTAAAGACTTACAAACTCTACAAGCAAGGTACAGTTGGCGATTGCAACACGGCGAGGCCGGGAATGCTCGACTTCACAGGGAAAGCAAAGTGGGATGCGTGGGATAGTCTCAAAGGAACTTCAAAAGAAGATGCCCAACAGCAATACATCAGCCACGTGAAAGAGTTACAAGCCAAATATCCATCTTAATTTTTTGTATTATGACACTACCGACTCAAAAAGTCTAATTTCAGAGTTTGTGTTAACTTAGAAAAATAGATGTTATTTTTATTAATTATTTTTACATATTAATTCTTCAAAATAATAAGTGAGATTACTAAATTTTTACTATAATAATATCACTGAAAATACTTGTTGTTGTGTTGGAAAATACAAATTCTAATTCAGACAGGAAAGCAAATAGAGTACAGAGTATGCAACGGTATTGATCTTCGCACACTTGTAGTTCTGGGTTAGAATAAGAATAAATGTAAAACATTTAATACAAAACTAAAACTATTAGAGTGCAGTCAGTGGGATCTGCTCTGGATGATGGTAAAGCGGGTCTAGTGAAGTTTAGTACCATATTCCTGAATGTTGTCAAAATAATAACTGGCTGAAAATTCTAATCCTAACTAGGAGGCACCAATGCTGCAAGCATCTGGTATTGTCTCTCTGGTTAGGATGAGTCGCTTCCAACATGAGAAATAATTTGTGATAATCGGATATACAGCTGACAATATCCATATATTGTCAGCTGTATATCCGATATAAAAAAACCTAACCTTCACAAGACCCGGTAAAGCTATCCACCACCCATTTACTTCCTTTCAGTTGCCTTTTATGGAGAGTATCTAATGTAACATGCATATTTCTCTGTGAGAGAGATTCTCTGTGTTTTTGGTGATAGGTCAACCCCAATGTTTCAGCATCTTATGAGTTTTATTCTTATGGACCTCTGATGTGTGGTTTCTGTTATTATTTTTTTTGGATGTGGCTGAATAGCATTTAAGAACTACAACTGCAACATTTTCCTAGTTTTGCTTGCTTCCCAGTTTATGCATTTTGGTTCTTGTATTCGATTTGACTCGCTGTTGTTGCTGTTTTTAAGTTGAATTTTATTGTAAAAAAAATCGTGACAAACACCAAATTTCAGGTTATATATGATATTCGGCTGAGTAATGAAATTTAGAAACAAATTTAGAATTTATTTGTTTCGATTTTTTCGTTGACTTGTTCAAAAATACATATTTTTTTGAATTTTTGATTTATTATGCAAATTTCTGAAAAGACGTCTTTGTTTGTCTGTTTATGACGATGGTCCGTTATTAGGTTTTTAAAAATGATTCGATTCCGTAGCAAATATATATTGAAGCGATTTTCAACCACTTCACACAGTATTTTCCCTCAAAAAGCCTCTTTCATGTTCCTATATTTGATGTTGCTTCATGTGTCAAAAAATTGACAAAAATGTCAAAAAATTTTTTTCAAAATATGCATGTATCTAATTGAATGTTGCAATTATGCCTTTTTAGGATCTTATTATCTGTAATTCACAGTAGTTATTTAATCTTCTTTGCGAGACAGAAGTTTGATTAAATTTCTGTGAAGAACTCTTCCAAAATATCAACAATGTCGGCGGAATTTGAAAAAGCAGCCGAGGATGTTAGAAACCTCCAAAAAAAACCTACAGACGAGGATATGTTAAAAGTTTATGGTCTCTACAAGCAAGCTACAGTTGGTGATTGCAACACTACAAAACCAGGGATGCTAGATCTTAAGGGGAAAGCAAAATGGGATGCATGGAATGCTTTAAAAGGAACTTTAAAGGAAGAAGCTGAGCAGCAATATATTGCATTGGTCACAGAGTTGAAAGGAAAATAAAATTAAAATAATATTATCCATTATGTATATGTGTCTGCCGTATTCATCTTTTTAAAAAAGCAGCTGTTAAAAGGCAATGTATTCTCAATTCACACTCATTTTCTTAAAGCGGAAATTGTCATTTTCATTACAAAATATAATAGATTATGGTCAAATTTGCATTTCGTTGTTGAAAATGAATAATTTGCGCTTCGGATTGATTTAATTTTCAGGACGCAATTGTCCAGCCCTAATAGGTAGGGACGCCCCCTTCCAGACTCTGATACATCTGTGATACGGAGGTTTCGAATACCAGATAGGTAGATAGATTTGTTTTAACCTTCTCACTGTGACAACAATATTCAAAAGTGACCTTCACAGCCTAGGGTTGCAATAGAGAAGTATTGGAATCAAGATTTTTAATAAAAATTTCATCGCAAAAAGCAAAATTTAAGAAATTTTTTATGCTATTGATAAAGCCCAGTCGAAAAAAGTTTTCCAAAATAGCTGCTCCAATCACACACAGTCCATCTGTGGCTCATGCTTGACAAAAGAAAATTTCTGATTGGGAGGTAGATAATGTATATAAATCTGACCATCGGAAAAATTATATCCAAACATTTTATATTAAATTTGAGTCACTGATAGATTGCGTCGATGAGACGAGATCCATCCGTGGCTCATGCTTAATAAAGTAAAGTTTTTAATTGGAGAAGACGACATTTACTGTTGTCTGCTTGGTGCAATAGCTTTCACTAACTACTACTAAAACATTATATTTGTAATCTTCAGTTTCCCTTGTGTACGTATTTGGTTATCTTAATTAAGCGTTAGCAGTACACTTCCAGCTTACCGTACACATCTTGTGGTATACAACATTACGGTCATGATAATTAAGGTTATCAACTCCTGCAGGTTTCAGATGATAACCTCACCTAATTCTTTCAAACATGCCCTTCCACGATAATTCTGTTGAATGTATACGCTATATTGTTAAAGATTGCTACTGAATATTGAGTATATCCCTATTTCGCTTTTTCACAACTTATGTAATATTCTGATATTTTCTCAAATTTGAGTTTTTGTTATATAGGTATATATAATTGATGTTATTGTTAAATGAATCATGACATGATAAATTTTTGGACCTCATTATCTACACAAATCATGATTTTGCTGCACAATAAAAAAAAATAGACCAACCCCTTTTTTCCTTTTTTTGGCATTTTTTTATCAAATTATTTTTCTGAAGTAAAATCAAATTTGGGTATAATTCTTATGCATTCGTCTCATTATCTGAGTCTGAAAATAATGACACCAAATTTTTTGAGCTCTTCCTGTTAGAGATGCTACAAATGCAGTAATTAGTCTTATTTTCGAAGATATTTTCGATATTTCGATATTTTCCCATAAGTCACGACGTTCCAACAGAAGCAGTTTCCAAACAAAACAAAATTTAGTTCCATTTTTATGCTTTAGTATTGTCTAAGTACGGTATGCATGCATCAAATTTAATATATAATTTTGCTTATTTTAGATCAATTATAGGTATCTCATAGGTTCCTCCCAATGTATTGGCCAACTATGATGAAAGTTTTATCAATAATATAGAAGCCTTTTACTTGAGCCGGTGTTCTGATTCAGACAAGATATAAAATGGTTCAAAGAAAAAGAAATGCTGGCCTAGCTATGGTATTGTATAATTTTAATATATGTGTATGTATACTGATACCCTGTTACTACAGGATCGGTTTTTCGAACTTAACAAAATAAAATAACACTTATCATAGTTATTGGGAATTTAGGAATGTCCAAAAAATTCTTTTCGACTTTTGTAATCTATGATTTGAATATTCGGTTGAATTTACTTAAAATTATTCCAATGAATTTTATAATAAAGAAAAAAAAACGATTTTAGTCAACGGTAATAATTATAGAACATAAATTTAAAATATTCATTAAATTTATTTATTCATGAACTAAGGATAACAAGAAAGTACTGAGAGAAAACCTATAAATATCCAAATGGGAAGTGCAAACAAGAGTATGGGCAAAAGTGTCTCTGCTGTGTCAGCTACTGCGCTAGTCAGACACCCGAAGAAAATGGATTCCATCAAAAGAAAATTCAGCAAATTTTGGCAATATTTTGTCGTATAATCCTTGCTAAGAGATTGAAATGTCTTTTTTGTGCATCTTGTAGCAACCAAACTGTAGAAAAAGGTTCAAAATTATCAGTACTGTTATGAAATAGAAGGGTTGATGGTTTTAGAGCTTTTCAGTTACTCAAACAACAAAACAAGGTTCCACCACCCTGGAAGGATATACGGCATCTTTCCAGTCCTAACAATATCATACAATTTTTTAAACAAACTTATCACAACTTATATTAATCGATCAATTTCTATTCCAGGAAATTCCTGTCACGATGGAAATCCCAGCTACAGCAGAGAAATCATCAATATCACAACTTCTGATGGATGTTATTAACTTTCTGCTTTATCAAAGACAACAAATACCTGAGCCTATACAGCTTCTGGAAAGAGATTGTGAGTTTACTTTTATCTCAGATAGGCCTCATTTACCGGAGACGAACGCTGAAATATGGTATAAAAAACAACCAGACGACAATCCACGATCTCTCGTGCAGAAACCAGTTCTGAATCTGGGATGAAGTTTTAGGCCTGACCTCTTACTTTTTTCCTGTGCATAGACACGGTTGTTGGAGAAAGCCATAATCTGCACTTTTTTGTGCAGTGGTTTTGACCTAACGGGGTGCTATATTCTAAACAAAATTGTATTACCACAATGAAAATTTTAAAGTTTGTCATCAAAATAAATTTCAAAACTTTGTTGGTTGTTTAATAAAAGTTGCCGGAATTGAAAATTTTCAATTCCAGAATTGCAATTTGCAAATTTGATATAAAAACCCTAATTAATAAATGACCTTTTTCGAAATGATAATATTAACCAATTGAGCTAACCAGGCAGCATTTTTTTGTAATATTTTGTATTTTTTTTTAGACTCCGACAAACACCTGAACAATCATAAATCTTCAATGAAGTCAAAGTGCGTCTTTTAAATATTTTATTGTTTCACATCTCAATATTTTGTGTCAAGAATGAGCCATGGATGGGTTGTGCCTTAACGGCACAGTCCATTCGTGTCCCATACTTGACACAACGGAATTAATAATGTATATTCTGTTAAGATTGCTTCACTTTACAATGAATTATGTATTATACCCCAAGTCTAGTAATGAAAGGTTCATGTTCGACTTTCACTCGATTCTTACCGACAAATATGCTGCAATAAGCTCAGAAATTTGAATTATTGAAAATTTGAAAATTTTCACACTATACTTGGTATTGAACAGTATATAAATTAATCAAAGTTGGATAGCAGGCTTGTAAAATTGACACAGTCTGTGGGATAACAATTTATTTTTATCCTTCCATAACAAGAGTCATATTGCTGACAATAGGAAATGATAAGAAATCAGCAAAAAGAACCTAAAGAAATTGATCTTTCATTATGGAATGAATATTTTAAATTATTAGGGTCTGTGAAAAAAGTTTCTACTAGATCACTGACGATCAGGGATGGCCAAAATAAATATCTGGTAATTTCAGAATTGAATTATTTTCACGATTTGAATTGAATATTGTATTATGATAAAAAAACAAAAACTTTTTTCAGGAAATCGTTAATGATAGAAAAATCAACAATTATTTTCTTATAATATATTGTTCTTTTTATACTGAATTATACTTTATCAAATCTTTCGAATTCGTGGGAAAATCTAATCGAATAAATATTATATGGCAATAACAGATCGAATATTTTAGACAGCCCTACTGTCGATTTGGCCTTTTTATAATAATTTTCATTTACAGTTCGGTAAAGACACGACAACAAGCAACACTCAGAAAACAAGTTTCAAAGTTATTAGTGAATATCTCAAAACTAAAAGCATCACTTTATGAAATTTTTAATGTCAAAGACGTCATCCAAGTGGATCTGGTCATAGGAGCAACCCCTATGTCGCCAAAAGAAGTTTTTTGTATCAACTTATCTCAGTTTATAACAGGTAAATTTACTTTTAATTTGTTTGTGGTCTTTCTTTTGTAAAATCTTTTTTTTTTTGATTAATGAAGCTCACCCTAAGCAAGGCTGGAAGCAGTGCTTGAATGGAACTGACTAATTGAAACTTAAACTTGAAATATCTTTAAGATCTTGTGTTATAAAATTTTATATTGACTTCACTGCACCATAATGGTATGAGCAGTTTTGTTTACCTGAAATGTTGAAATTATTCTATCCATATAGTGAATTTTGAATTGGCAATTAAGTTTATGTAGGAGGATGAACCTGTAGTTTTGGCTAGAGCTGGGTGTCATGGGGTATTTTTTGTATACAGCTGTCGAAGGATTGGCATTGCCGATATATTATGTTATTTCTGCCCAAAAAGAGTTTTAGTACATTACGTCCTGTTTAAAAAAAGCATACCATGCATCTTGAAGCGATATTATATGTTCAAATATTCCATGCCATAGCTGATAGGCCAAGGCAGCCACGACCCTTCAGATATTGTTTTGTCACAAAGCGCTAGTTAAGACTGAGCAGGGAGATATGTGGGTGTGCAGGATGCAGTGAATTGCAGACATTGACGAAATTCTTTCGTCAATCAAATAAGGTTTTAAGCACCGGCATTGCAATTTTTGACGCTTCACTGTATTTCAGAATGCAAGAACATGGATCTGGTAATAAAAATACATAGAGGAAGTAAAGTAGTTTGTCAACGTTCTCCAGTGCAATAGCCAGACTTTTGTTAAGGCATAAAGTATTGCATACGTGACTTACTTGATCAATAACCTTGGAATTTATTTGCTTAATATTACGCGCGCCGCAAGATCGTGTGTTTAATTCATTAAGTTAATGATCAATAATTGAACAAAGATTTCACAATATGTGCAATTAAAGCTTTTATTATTTCAAGCATGAGCCACAGATGGATCATGTCTGAATGGCATGATCCATCAGTGGCTCATGCTTGACAAATTTTGTCGTGCTTGCAGATTATGATGCTGACACAATGCATATATCTTAGGCAATGTCATGTATAATGCAAAAATGAGTATCTGTTGAAATCTGAATTGAATTAAATAATCTTTACAAATCAAATCTAATTAGCAGTATTTTAATAATAATAATGACGGAAAAAGAAATTCTCAACAACAATATATATATGCCTATTTTTTGAAAATATATACTTTTTGGAATATGTGGATTTAAAATCCCAGGGAGAATCGAGTCAAATATCTTGGACAGTGTGTATGAATTTTGGATTGAAGTTTACTCTAAACAGGCCAGAAGCAACTCCTAAAGGGAACCACTAACTGGTCCATGATTAAAAACCTAATTTCTTCTGGGCAGAATAGACTAAAGTGTAAAATAGACTAAACAATTTAATACAAATATATCATGTTTTTACTGTAAGCTCATGTTAAATCGTGGTTAAACTTCTTCACACAAGAATAAAGTGCCTTAGTTGGACTTTGATCTAACGGAAGCTTACAATAAACTTATTTTCATTGAAGTTTACTCTAAGCAGACCAGAGGCAACTCCTAAAGGGAACCACTAATTGGTTCATGTTTAAAAATCTAATTGCTGCTGCAAGAGAGTAAAATCGACTAAATGGTCTAATACAAAAATGTCATGACTTCGTTCCACAGAAATATAAATTTACCGGAAATGTAAGCTCATCAGATCATGGTTAAACTTCTTCAGACAAGCATAAAGTGCCTTATTTGGACTTTGATCCAGTGGAAGCTTACAATAAACTTACCGTTATAATTCTGTGGTAATCGAATCTCAAGTTGACACATGATCTAACGAAAGCTCACAATAGAATCATATTTGAGTGGAACGAGAACATTGTTTTTGTCTTTGAAAATTTGGTGGATTTTGCTCTCTCACAACACCGGCTATCATGAACTGGTTTCCTGTTGTTTTAAGCTGTAACTAACACAGAACAGGGATGGCCAAAACTAAATATTTTCCTTTTCAAATACGTTTTGAAAATAATAATTTTGAATATGTAATATCGAATACATTCTAAATTCACCCATATTTTTGATAAAAGGTAGCATTTCAAATTTTTTGAAGAAAAAATTCAATTGCAAAATCCAGAAAATTTTGCTTATAGAATATAATTTCCTTCATTTCATGAAACTATGCCAATTCGGAAAGCAAAAATGAATTTTTCTGTTGATTTGGTCTGGATTTGATGCAATAAAATGACGTATTATCATATTCCACTGTTCTGAAATATATTATCAAAAATCAAGAAATTTAATATATTAAAAAAATATCTATTCTCAAATATTCGATTCCTCTTGGACATCCCTGGTAACAAAACATATTGATTTCATGCGGTCGTTTGTTTAAATGATATAAAATTGTGGATAAAGGTTCAAAACCTTCAATACGTCTATGAAATAATATTATTAAGAGCTTTGAAGCTTTTTGTCCATCCAAAGAAAAAGATCTGAGGATTTCGGACACACAGAAAAAAGAATCGCTCACTCAGCATTGGTTTTTGGTGACATTTCATGAGAACTACCTGCGTTTGAGGCCTATTTTGGGTAAAAAAACATAGGATTTTTTTTTAAAAGGTACTATGTGTTTTGTTTTAACTACAGTTCGGTTTTTAAACGTGAAGCTTATTTCCTGTTATTGTCAGATATAACAAAAGATATTGATTACGTACACCTGGCTGTAAGCAGCTGTTCATATGATATTTATCTGAAAAACCATAGTATTGTAAAACTCAGGTCACAGAATTAAAACCACATTTTTATTACTATAAAATGTTCAATATTTAGGACAAACAATCACCATTTTTGTGATGTTAAATTTGATTTGTTTCGGAATTCATACTGAGACTGACGTAGCCATCTTGTGTTTCAACCTATAAATCGCTCTTTGATATGATTGATATTGGTGGTGGATCGTGTAAACATTAAGTTGGTTCTATATAATCCGTAGGTGTAAAGCCCTATGTGTATAAAAATAATCGCAAAATTTAAAATTAAACTTTTTTTTTTCAGATGGAAAGTCCACACCAGTTCCAACTCGCAGCATCACACTGTGTTCACGGAAGCTATGCACAACATTATTATCAGGAGATGAATTTTTCTTGAATTCTCCTGCGTTATCTAGTATACATCTTATGGTGAAAGCCAAGAAAGGGTCTTCTGTTCCTGGATGGCAACCCTGGCTTAATTATAGGTGGGTTTAATAATTAATACAAAATATGGAAAAAAATTTTGTTCCTAGTTGGAATTAGTGTGAAAAAACTGTTTTTTGGGTGTCTGAAATGTTTATGTCATTTTATTTTGGGTACACAAAAAGCTTCAAAACCATCAACACTGCTATTTCATAGCAGTATTGATGACTTTGAACCTTTTGCTGTTGTTTGTTTGCTACCAGTCACTCAAAAAGACATTCTGAACATGTTGGCATCGCAGGTTGAAGATCTCGGGTTCGAGCCCCGGCGAGTCCGGCTCGCTTATCCATGCCCACCACTCAACCCAGGGTGTAATAACTTGGGTAGGCTAAGCCGAACAGGAAAAGATGATATCTTTCCAGTAATTGTAACCCTGTCCGTCTACAAGTGGCCGCTATTACAGGGCCTTGGACAGGGTGATCCACTCTAAGAAGTGGCTATAAAAAAAAAAAAAAAAAAAGATATGGCACCCATTTGGTAAATTGTCTACTCGTGGATCGCATTTTCTTCGGGCGTCTGGGTAGCAGAGTAGCTGACGTTCTACCAGTCGGCTGGTTGGAATGAAACATAATAAAGAGAAATTAGCCTTGCAAGATAAGATATTATTTTTATCTTTCTGTAGTGGAAAGCTGAGAATATGGATTACAATACACTGTGGTTTTTTCAGGTTTTTCACCATTGAAATCATTCTGAACAAGTCCGTAAATAGTTCTAAGCGCGGTACCAACTAATAGCCACTCAATAGTAAAGATCTACTATAAGATGTGGTTTAGGCAACTGCACTCTGAGCGAAAATATCTCCCGAATGAACCTGAACCACCATGGTACAGTGCAGTCAGAAGTATCTGCCCTGGGTAATGGTAAAATCTGTCACTTTGTTTCCTTTTGTCACCTTTTACGATAAAAAATAAATTTATTAGCATCAAATGTACCCCAATCTTTATAAAATTTCGACACATCAAGTGGTAGCCATTTGTTTGTTACCCAATTGAAAAAAATTTGGAAAAAATCTTTTGTTAAGAATGAGTTTCGTGTCGATGAGACGTGGTCCATGTGTGGTGCATGCTTGACAAATGAAAATTTCTGATTGGTTAAGTTCTTAATACTGTATTCACGAAATTCTTCCAACACACCTGAATCATGTTACCAACCTTTTTCTTTCATTTTAACCAGACCAAAGGAGGACAAAATCAAGCTCAGGATCACGCCAATACCAATCGGTATCAACCAGAAAGATGAAGAAAATAAAGAAAATATAACTGCAGTTAGTCAATCCGGCAAAAAAGACTTCGCCGAAAATAAACTCATTAATGAAAGAACAGGAAAACCACAGCCATTACAGCAAAGAAAGAATTTAAACAAAGTTAACACGAATAGTTATCAAAGTGTGAAACAACGAGCATTGCAAGAAAGACCCGATTTCACCAAACATGAACTTGAAACTACACATGTACAAGACGCGGTTGTTCGTACTCTTTCTCATCAGAAAAAGACGATCTTGGATGGTATAGTTTTGAATGAAAATATAGTTGCGCATCAAAAAGATTCCTTAAATGTAAAAAGCGAACTTGAAAACGAAACAGAGAATTATGGTTTGTCAAATACAACTCCAGAATTGATCAGGCCGCATGGAAAATTACGTAATGTAACATCACCTGAACCTAAACACTTTTTAACGTCTTGTAAACAGAAAAACAATTCTGAACGTATTGATGAAAAGCTATCAAATTCCATTGATACGATTTCAGGTAATGAAAAAGAAGACTTTTATAAAAAAACCAAGTCAATGACCATGGAAAATGCTCGCTTGTCAGATTCCTTCAGCAATCTTTTGGGTGGAGATGCGCTTGGTAATATATCATTAGACTCAACTGGCACAGATGCTGAAATAGACAAAATATTTGAAGTGGCTTCTGCGCAAATAGTGACCTCATTAGACAATAAAAAACTCACAAAATATGGAAATGAAAATGTAAATACAGATTCTAGTTCAGAAGCAAAAATTGAGACAAATGAAATTGATGATGACAAATGCATACACAAGGTCTCAACTGTTACAAATCTTGACGATCCCAAACATGAAAGCTCAAGTAACAAAACAGAACTCTTGAATTCATCGTACAAGTTTAAAAATGAGGATACAGAGGCTAATGCATCCGACTCGTTCAGTGATAGTTTTGCTTTTGATAATTATGAACACACGGATATGGACTTGGTCGAATGCGAACAAAGTTTTATCATTTTTGGTAATGAAAATGATGCACAACGTTACAAGACTGATATATCAGTTTCGAATGAAGACCGTTCTAATTTTGAAGAAATATTTGACTCTGGTGAAAAAGAGCAAAAAAATGAGAATTCGGTGTCATCAGAAGTAAAAATTACTGACAGAGAATCTAATTCCACACAATCAAATAAAGAAAAAGACTTCAACGAAGCGGATTCAGAAAATTGTAATGTTCCTGATGGTGAAGTTGTGAAATTACGTCGTTTGTCCAAAGGCGAACCCACTATCACCCGTGTTGAAAGCGAAGTAATTGCTGATGTTGAAGGAAAAGAGTCTGTAGAAGCTGAAATATTCGATGGTAAATCGATTGGAGGGAATGGAAGTGGTAACTCAGTGACTTTGGGACATGGATTGGATAAGATGATAGACTTGTTTAAAAAAGATTCATTTTTAGACATTTCTTCATCTAGTGAGAAAGAGATTGAACTATCCACAGATAATTTATCAGATAGTCTCGAAAAACCTGTGGTATTACCAGTTGATGAAGCACAATCGATGGATTCCATTGTGGGGGAACTGTCCTCTAGTATTGTATCACCGAAGGCAGATTTGGAAAATTATGGGTGTGAAAGTGCTCTATTGAACTCAAAGATTGCAGGAAACCAGAACTCAGTAGCGCAGATAGAAAATAACTTGTCTGAATGTGAAGAAAACACAGTAAAAAGTATAAAACTACGAAGACTTTCTAAGGGTGAAGCTGATCGAAAATCTGATGACAAAATCACTTCTGAACGTGAGATTAGAGAAAGCCACGAAACTAGGGTGGAAATGATGTCTGATATCAAAGCAGAAAATTTTGCAGAGACCTGTGATTCTGAATTGAAATCTAAATCTGAAAGCGATGAAACATTAATGGAGTTTCCTGCGCAGGGCCTGGAAAATGATTCCACTGAAGAATGTACTGTTGCAAAAATAAATTTGAGGAGAATTTCATTAGGTGAAATTAGTAAGTCTACGGCGGCCGATGAAGTTGCGCCATCAGTGACTTGTAAAACAGAATATTTGGATGACACTGGGGATGTCGATAACATAACTAGTTTGGTTCTTGATCGCTCTAAAAATTTGAATGAATCTGAGGCCCCAATATCTACTATAGTTCAAGAAAATAAGGATAATTCTGCACTTGAAATGTCTCAGCATACAGCTTCAGCTTTAAATAAAATTCCAACAAGCTATTTGAGCACCTCGACAATTGAAAGTGTGGAAAACTCTGAATCCACTCAAGCTTCTGTATGCTCAATCACAGACAGCTCTGATAGACCACGTCCATTGGCTACTGATGAAGATACATTTTCAGAACCCCTGCCTTTGAAGGAATTAACGAAATTGAAACTGAGAGACTTGGCTTTGAAAAAAGACCAACGAATAAGCCAAATAATAGGTTCTACTGTGTGCAAAGAAAATGCTGAAGAATTAGGAACTGGAAACCAAGATGATATTACTTCATGTAAGGCCGAATACATCCCCAAAGTCGATTCTAAACCTGATCGAACTGCAAACGTGTTCGATTCTACTGATAAGGAAATCAAACGACTCAGATCTTCTAACATTTCTGATGCCCTAGAAGATATTTCTAAAGCTGATAAGAAAATGAATATAAATGAAGATGATTTAATCTGGTTCAAATCGACTGTTGTTATAAAGGGTTTCAAATTTTGATAGTGAGGTGAATTATTAAGATTCTTGTTACAGACAGATCTTGATTCTGGATATTTTGTCATCCCTGGACTGCCACAAGAAGCTTTGCGCATTGTGCGGTGTATAAATTGATTCAACTTGCCTGGCTCAGTCATTTAAGCGCGATTGTATTGCCCGAAAGGTCGATGGTTTGATGCCTGATTATTTCACCAGTGAGTGTGCCCTTCAGCAAGGCATTTCGTGGGTAGCTGTAACATAGAACAGTTACACAGTCACTACAAAGGTCCGTGCCTAATGGTTATTGGGTATAACCCCCCCCCGGTGGGTTCAAGAACAGGCCATAGCAAATAATTCGAAAAACCCTAAAAAAGAGAAAAAATTTAATGAATTTATCAAATGATGTGAGGTTGCTCACTCCATCTACTAGTTGTCTGTTGAGGTTCAGGAAAGGTGTCTCTGGCTCACTGTATCTTTTTAAATATGCTCTGGATCTTGACGTAGCGGATCTAAAAATAAGGAATGTTCAAGCGGGGGCGATGGCCTAGTGTTTATTGTGCTTGCGTAGGTTAATATGTCCTATTCGTGTTTGAGTCTGCTTCGAATTCTCTCTCAATTTGTGCTCATCATTCCAACTAGGAGATAATACTTTCAATATGCTTCATCAACTCGTCAAGTTTGCAAGATATTTTAAAAATTATTTTCTTGTTCTTATTACCGCCCAACTCAATCATATATGTGTCTCTTATGTCTGTTTGTTGAATTCTTGATGCATTGAGTATGTGTCACAGATCTGCTGTGCTTTGATATAGCGCAGATTATATGTGATTCCTGTCTTACCTCGCCAAGAAAAGTTTTATTTTTTCGTAGAAATATCGATGTTTTTTTAATAGATGCATTTTGAAGTTGAAGTTCGACCACTGCCCTAAATTATTTTAGTTTTAACATATAAACATGGTTTTATATTTAATATAAAATGTTTGAAGTCAATGATTTGGAGATCTTCGTATTAGAATTTTCGAGTTATTTTATAGAATTTCATTCAAGGCCGAAAGGAAAGTAACAGCCACTCACATGACAAAGAGGTCAGCAACTGCACTCTAAGCGGAAAACATCCCATATTGAATGGTAAAATGCAGTGGGTGGTATCTGCTCTGGACGACAAAACGATCTAACTCTTATTTGTTTCCTTTAGTCGCCTATTACGACGCGGATATAGGTTATGACATTTCTAAAGCCAGTACCAACAGTTGAAACGGTTGAACGTAGTGATCGTAGGAATTGTCGGGTGATCATGTCAGAGCCAAACTATTTATCTAGAATGGGAACATATGTAGTTAACATCACGATACGACACTTCCACAGGGGTAGAAAATTACTCTAGCAAGGCCGAGTGCGTCGCACTAAAGGAACTAGTTGACACCCAATACAGCAGATCTACAGCACATTGTAGTACCAGAAACTGGTGTTTGACTAGAAATATCCCAAACAGGGCTGAACCGCTTTTCTTTGGTTTGAATCTGCTGTCTACTGAATTTTGGTTAGTAGCGAATCCTGTGGGAGGAGATTTCAAATTGTTAAATTTATGGCGTCATAATTGTGCGGCGTACGCGAAAATTTTGTAGCCCAAATACACAATTTTACCGTCGATTGCAAAATCATCCGAAAGTTTTTTGCGCTAAACGATATTTTAGCGATTAAATATGGTTAAAAATTGCAGTTTTGATGGATTAAAAATTGCCAACTTGACCCCATTTGAAGTATGCCCTATTTTTCTGTTGTTTTGATATATTTTTGTGAACCTTCAGGGGGTTCCATTCCCACCTCTGTACTCATCAAATGTTTTCCGGCGCAAAAATATTGGCTTTTATAATTACATTATCATTTTGGGGCCCAGATCGTCATCGCGGAGGTTCGCCCAGCAAAGCGACAAATATTCCCATCGGCAGGCGAATCAACGGCGTAAGACGAAGATGTTTTTACCATCGAACGCGTGGGAAAGATAGGCCTACTTCTTGCTGCATTCAACTGCGCTCCAAGTTTCACGAGTTCTTCTACCGTGTCGTATAGAAAAGCAATTAATGGATCGAGGGGTGGTACCTCCCGTGTCCTTACAAAGCTTCCTTGGAAAATGATGCAAGTTAAATAGATAGATCAACGTAGAAGAATTTCTTGGCGGGATTTACTTTAAGGTATTGATTTGATAAAATTACAAAAATACTAATTTTTTCGCGCTTCAGAGGTGCCCAATTACCCTCTTGTGTTTGATAATCAAAATTATTTTTATGTGCATTGTAATGTGTAGAGAAACTGCCCGTTCAAAGGTCATATCTCGAGGAATGCTCTCTGGGTAACCACTTAGAAAACTTGCATATAATTCCGTTCAAAGATGATATCTTTCCAGTAATGGTAACCCTGTCCGTCTATAAGTGGCCGCTGTTACAGGGCCTTGGACAGGGTGATCCACTCTAAGAAGTGGCTATAAAAAAAACGGTAAACTAAAACGGCCAATTTCAAATATTTTGACGCAGATCGTTTTTGGGCCTAGGTCACCGCAAACATTGTGAGGACCGGGGATTTTTATAGCGTCAGTTTGCACGGTCAACGTTTTGTCGTGACTGTTTGTTGTTTTTTTGCTGCTATATCCGAATATTCTAGTGCCAACTTATTAATTCCTACTGTTTTTCATTAAATTGCGGTGGGAAAGTGAGGTGCGATCATTTATGACTAATAATAGAGAAATTTTTGGGTATAAATGGTACAAAGTCGTAGACAGGTACGGGAAACACAACCAAAAATTTTTGCATCACGTCAGGAAACTTCTGACAAAACATATTTTGTCAAGTATAAGTGATGAAATGCGCCGTGGTGGTCTGCGCGGTCCTCTTGACAAAAGGAAAGCTTCAAGCAAGCTACATCTATTAGCTTTATACTGGACCAGGAGCGCGAAAATCATACTGTGCAGTCTACATAGGCTAATATTCCACTCAACAATTGGTAATACAACGCGTGTTTCATGCACAGAACTAATTTGTAATAAATGGGCCAGCAGTACAAAAAAACCAGCGCCGTGTTTATCACACGCAGGAATAGAAAATATTCATTCAAGTGAAGCATTTGCCGTGCTTCAGAAATCAGTCAGTAATTGAAATTTGAAGTATTACTTGAAAGCCATTTGCATAACACCAAATGACACTAAAGTCAATACTCAAGTGCTCGTCAATGCTTGAGAATAAGGGCATGAGAGGGGTCGTACCGCCCTGCTCATTTATATGGATGAGGCCTATAGCAAAATTATA
>OZ023143.1:18100809-18129148 GCA_963675895.2 Styela plicata | reverse complement strand
ACGTCCAAGTAATACTTCGTGCATACCTTGTGAAAAGTTTTTTTTATCGAAATTCTCACTCTAGTTGAATTCCCACTCTTCACTCTGAGTGAGGCCGGAAATAGCGTCTAAAGCGTCTAGCGTCTAAGAGCTACTAAAAGATGTAGTACCAGCAATTGCACTCTAAACGGAAAACATCTCAAACTGAACTGATGCGCTATGGTAAAGCGCCGTGAGTGATATCTGCCCTGGACGAGGGTAAAATGATCTACCACTTCTTTGCTTCCTTTTATACATTAATACGGTGAATATTTTCGGCGTGTCGTAGCCGAAAAATTTTAGTTTCTTGAAATTATAGAAGGTTTCAGTGTATTTAACCAAAAGGGTGAATATGCTTGTTTGTTTATTGTTTTCTTTTTGAGTTTTAATTTTTCCTCTACGTGCGTTTTCATATTTATAGTTATTATGCATATGTTCCTGCAATTTGTTAATAAAGACTGGAAAACTGAGCTATAATCATAGGCATCGGAGGAAGAGAGGAGGGGGGGTAAATTTTAAAAAGAAGATGGACAACCGTCCTTGATATTGAACTATTTCGATGAAAAATACTGAAAAAATAGGCAAGCAATCGCTTGTACTACAAAATTTGATTGTTTTTTGCGCCCAATAGCTCAATTAATGTAAAAAAACACGCACTTTCGGCGCGGTTTTTGGAATTTATTGATTGCTCAATACAAAAAATCCTTGCTTCAACTAACCGAAAACAGAATGTTCATAATCTCTAGCATGTTCCAGAGATGCCTCGTACTTTCCCGGCGCTATCCATCAGGGCTCATGCTTGATAAAACAATCTCGATAATATCTAAAAATCTGATTTGATTACATTTCAACGACAGAGTAGGGCTGGGCAATTCGATTCGGTGATTCGAATCGATTGGAAACACAAGATATTCAAATCAATCGTGTATCGTTCATAGAAAAAAATACTTACTAATTGGACAATAATTTTCATTTTTTACGACAAAATGCACTCGATTTTGGTCAAATTTGACCAAAATCGATTGTATTTTGTCGTCAAAATATGAAAATTGTTCACATTGAAAATACACTAGGAACTACAAATTTCTTGATTTTCTCAATAAAGAGAAATTGTAATAGTAAAATGGGATATTTGTTATTTACATCGAATCCGATTCGAAAAAAATCATTCGAATCAAATTCGACCTCAAATGATTCGGTTTTGCCCAGCCCTACTCGAAAGTCTGTTGTGTTTTCTTCATTTTTACAAGTTGACAAATAAACGGCTGGACAAACACGAACCCTATTTCGACAATTGTGAGGATTAACAACGCTCAAGGATTTACGTTGTTTGTTTAAAGATTTCGAGTATCAACAAGACTGACCGATGTACATTAATGGGGCTTATGGTACAAATCTGGTGCGCGGACATTTCTTTGAGATTTTTGAGTACATAACAAGCATTCGAGTACATTGATATCACTCTCGCTGCTTTTACTATATAGCGCGACAGCGTAGTCATTAGTTTGTTCCTTCTGAAGTCCATTAAAGGCAAATGGTTTTACCTTCACTAGTGATTAGGTCTGGGCAATTCGATTCGATGATTCGGAGCGAGAAATATTCGAACCAGTCGAGAATCGGTTTAACAGAATTTATTCGGTTTTACAAAAATGTACCGCGGACAGAAAAATTAAATAATGGAAAATAATTTGTTTCCTACAGTCGGATCCATTAGCGGTGAGGAGCCTCCGACATCGAGGGAGTTCGACCCGTCAACAAAAAGGACGAAGGGCAAAATTTCATATTAGCAAAATTTGCGTCGTTTGGCACTCAAGAAATTATTAGTCATTTTGTATAAACACGCCAAAATTTTAGCTGTAAACACGTTCCGGTTGCCAGGTTACGTCGATCGGTAATGCGTTGGGAAAACGCTTCGAACTGCTCATCTCCTGATGTAGGCTCGAATTCGAGTTATGATGAATATATGCGATAGCTCTGTTGGATGCCCCTTCGGTGCACTATGGTTCACGTAAGCACTGCTTACGGCCTCCTCCACCAACCAGATCTACGAATGAAAAAATGAGAAATGTGATACGCCAAAAACTATATGATTAGGCCGTATTCTCGAATTTCTTCACTCGCAGAATAAAATGGAATTCCGAAAATCCTTACGATATGGTTTGGCCATCTGATGCCGAAAGGTGCCCTACTCCGTTGCTGGTGTCCTGGCCCCGGGAACGGGCTTTGGAAATGTCCTAACGTATTTCTTTGCGTTTCGTAAAAAGCGTCTAAAAAGAAACAAAGAAGTGGCAGATGATTTCACCATCGCCCAGGGCAGATACCACTAACTGCACATTACCATAGTGGTTCAGTTCCGTTCGGGATATTTTCCGCTTAGAGTGGAGTTTTCTGGTACTAAGTCGTATTGTAGTGGCTATTTGCGATTAAGGTGACCGCCAGTTGCTTCCTTTTAGGCTTTGCTTCCGGCCTGCTCAGAGTGAATTTCAATAAAAAGTTTTTATTTTACCCTAAAACACAAAGCGAGACACACAAGCGTGTATTGTAGCCTTTTTTGAACAACGAGTATAAACTGTAGCAAAATAATTAAAATAATGTCTTCAAATGATCATATTAAAATACAACTACAAAATTGGCTTATTTATGCCAATTATGGGCTGTTGATGGAACGCACCGTCGAGGTGCGGTCCATCAACAGCCCATATTGGGCATAAATCTCATCAACAAAGTCGGTTCCAAAATTTGGAAATATACAACCACTGCAAATAAAAGGTAAATGTACTGCGTTTTTGTCACAGTGTAACTTTGCTTTTTCATCCCGCCATTTATGAACCGCATTCGAAATTCGCGAATTTTTCGAAAAACCTTATTTTAAGAGTTCAAATTGAATTAAATAAATTAAAAGGAGCGTGCCAACGTTTGAATTACGCACTTGAGTAACTGGTAAGAAGATGTCAAGAACCACATAAGTGTGTCCACTGTCCGACTAGTCCGATTTTAGAACGAGAAGAGTTTTGATAGTTGGACGAGAGTGTGTGGTAAATTGTTAACGCGTTGTTGTTAGTTGTGATATTTTGAAAAACCAAAGATTATCTTTACCTATTTTTTCATATATGATAGGTTTTAATTTTTATCCTGCAAAAAAGGAAAGCCGGGAATACGGCTTAACCATATGGCGAATCACGACCTCACGTGCAGATGCTCGTTCCAAGTCAGGGATGGGGTTTTTGCCTGACCGTTTACAGGTTTTTCCTATGTATGGACATGGTTGGTGGGGGAAGCCGTAACCATCCGTTACCTGAATCACCGTGCGCCGAAAGAGGGGGGGGGGCGATCCCTTCGCATGTAATCATCCCCCACAGAATTCGAACCCGGGACGTCAGTGATGCAAAGCTTGAAGCGTGTTCCCAACGCCTTTACTGTATGACTGAGCTAACGGGCCACGCGTTAGAGAAATGCAAATATGAAAGACGAAAAGTTCCAAAACCACAAAGTCGTTGTTGAGTGTACTCGCTTAACCTAATAGGTTTAATGTTCGGAATCTTGGTAAGTTCTGGTTTGGTTCATTAGAAGCGTACGCGCGCAAATTAAGCCTAAATCGTTTATAAATTGGTTAGGCTAGACCAAACCGGGTTAGCGCTATTAGTTATAATGAACAATGAAGCATAAACGTTTACGTAGGTCGCGTTTTTTGGAGTAGTTTGTCTTTATTTTCACCTTTTAGGATAGGATAGCGAGAATCTACGCATACAATTTCTTTTGCGTTTTCCAACGCAAGCGAACGGTTTGATATATGAGATTTCCGATGGATCTCGTCGTCGAGGCTCGTGCGGTCATTTTCTTCGGCTCAACTTGATTGATTAGTTTAATACTCGCATTTGCATTTTTGACTTTCTAAGTTCTGTTTTATTTTTAACCCTGCTTTTACGCGTAGCGGCTACTCTGTCGCCATGCATTTGTTGTGCGGTTTCGCTTTATGAAAAATACTGATAGTTAAGGTTCGTCGAGGCCTCGCGGTCCATTTGTGGCTTCATCACTCGACGGCAATTCAGTATTAGTAATTGGGATAAGGCCCTTTCTAGTTGCCAAAAACATTAGACTCATGGCCAATAATAATCGGGGGTATGTAGGTTATATCGTGTTTTGTTAGTGACTAGCTGAAAGTTAGGGACTCTCACACTTGCTTTTCGCTATTTTGGAAATGATGATATTACAATTCCGGTTCGCTGACCTCTTAAAGATTTATTGGGGTGTGCTGGGTTCTTCAAAACACCAGTTTGTTTCGCTCACATTTCAAAGTCCGATCAAGTACCTCTGTACGAAGCTAGGAATCTGGATCGCTGTGTCACGGTGATTACACTTCAATGATTTATGTCGAATCAGTTGGATGTAATTTTTCGAATTCCTAATTGTTATGTTTTAGATTGGTCAGGAATTCGCTACATGAGTTTTTATGCAGGTTTATCAATCAATCCCAGTCCCCTAGATGAGATTTTATCATTAAATGCCAATAGGTTTTTCTCTATGGCACATTACTTGGCGAAAGTCTTCCAAGTAAAATATAGGGATCTTGGTTCCGAACGCCAAACACCCAGTAGGGGGCTCGTGAGGTTTAATCTGGAATTAAGGCTCAACAGATATGAGAGGAGCCATTCATTGATTGTTAAGCCGGTCCTTGAGTTTATTAGATTCCCTTTGTGTAAAGGCCGGATTTGAATTATCTGAAATTCTCCCACAGGAGCAAGTGTTTTAACTTTTGATGATTCGCCCCTAAACCAAACTATAGCGTAAGAAGAACCACATAAGTGAGAGAAATAAAGATATAGAATCTTAATTCCAAGAAAATTTCATTTTGACTCAGTTTTAATAAGCTTGCGAATCCCACACGATTCGGGAAAGCAAGTTTGAAGGCAATGGGCTCCTAATCACAAATTAGTGTCCCTCAAAAAATTGGAGCACAGTCTAGCACAATACCAATGAGATAGAAGGGATTCTTTAAAACTAATAAAAAAGTTTGTCTCAGTAATGATCCACTTTCACATATTCTGATCCCAAAAATTTTTAAATTTTATATCCGCCACATTCGTCGCGCAGTGAATTTAATATGGTTTTATTTGGCAAAATTTAGGGCGGCCGAATTGACATTGTTGAAAAAAGATTTAGCAGCTGCGGCGCGATTTTTTTGGATTTTTTACATTTGTAATAATACAATAACTACGGTGATAGGGGTATTTTTCTAGAACTTCGCGGCCCGCTTAATTATGACGTCATCATTTAAAATTTTAAAGAATTTAAATAGGAAATTTAATAAAAAATTTTTGCAAAAATTTTAGGCCATTCCTTTTTCACATGTTAGCTACTCTCCTGAGTCACGAATTACAGGGCATATCTTTTATGACTCATTCCTCAACGCACAATACACACCAGTTAGTCATACACTTCCTAATTTGGCAAATGTAATCAACCTGTTGTAATGGATGTTATGTTCTCCAAATTGGAAATTCCAATAGAACAGAGAGTTATGTGAATTTGATATAGGAAACAACAAGATTGCACGTTCAATTGTAAATAGGTGATATACATATTTTTTTGTATAGAGACAATTCACGTCTGAACAAGGGCCCAAGCATTTCCTAAAAGGAACCAGCCCACTTTAACTACGGGAATGAGATAAGAAAGTAGTACCGGCCCGAAATGTATTTCTCTGAGAGGAACTCAACATTGCAATACAACGTGAACCGGTTATTTCTGAAGTGCAGGGAAGGATACTCTTTTCTGAACCAGGAGAATGAAAAAATGTATTTTGCTTATCTTTTTGAATCGGATGATTTTTCGAGATCTCATCGGGATTATGTTGGAATGATTTTTGGATAGTTTCGTACCTTTACATCCAATCAGACATTTTATTTTGTCAAGCATTCAGCACGAGATGGACCGGCGGTCGTACATCGGCGCGGATAATGAGGTAAAATCTGAAACTTTAGTGATGTCTAAAATTTCCAAATCAAAAACTAACCGCGCAATAACCCATTCTATCAATTTTTCACACGATTGTTATCTCCAATATTGAGTGTTTCTCAATATGTCCATTTTAAAAACACATGAAAAAAATCTCAACAAATGAAAGAACATAATACTTTTTTTTCAAATGTTCCGCTTTCAATATAATGAACTTAAGTTTAACCACGTTTATGTGTTTTGTTTAAGCACAACAAGCCACTCAAGTATGAGGTGGACAATCATTTCTATTGATTATACACAAAGTCCATTGTTTTTGTCATACAGAAGACACACGTGATTTAGATCAAACGGTTGATTTGAAAAATATTAAAGCTCAGTGGGCAAACCATCAAAACACAGGGCGTTGATTTTGACGTTATTTTTACGCGTCCAATAGAATGACTGGTGCTGATTAGTTTTTAGTCTATCAAAGGCATGGGCTGTAAACGAAATTTGATGCGAGTCATTCTGATTCAGACGCTTCAAACTGAAAAACAGAAACGTAAACCCGCGTAAGTCTCCGAATCTCAATTTCATCGTTTCTCCGCCCTCATCCCCTGCGAGTGACAACTAAATTGAATCCTTGTTAATGACTCTTTCTTTGCTTGTGTTTCTCTGGCATCTGTATGACTGATGCCCTACAGAGTAGTAACTTCATACAGCTGCAGGCGGACCAAGACGGCTCTCGTTACAAATCTATAAGGACAATTAACAAAACACACTTCGTGATTATGCAAACGCGTTAGCGGCGACCAGTGAGATATCATGTCTTTATCTTCTATGGAATCGGATCGTGAATTACATATGAAAAAAATGTTACTTGTCCTTTAATTATGAGAATCAATAAATTTTTTAGTAACGAATTACTAATTTGTTAATTGAAACAGAATTAAAGGAAAATTTCTTTTCAATCGTGAAATCTTCTTCAGGAGCCAGTAATTTTTATATGTTTAGCAAATAAAGTACAAAATCGAATTTTGCGTCAAATTTTGACGCAAAATCGTATTGCATTTTGTTGCCAAAAAATTAAATTTTAAATTCACTTCGACAAGCCTTTTGTTTTTCTATGATACGATTGATGATTGATTTCGAATAATTTATGCTTCGATTCGATTCGAATTACTGGATTAAAGTGCCCAGTGCTAATTGCAGAAGAAAACGTAGTTTTTTGCACTTAGACCTTCTCATTGGCATTTCAGTGAGCGGAGGAAGATTCTCCTGCATGAGGGTAACAAAGAAATTAATATTTTGTAAAGTGCGGTGTTACCCGATGGATCATGTCGGCCAACAATAGCTATTAGTGGAGTAAAGATTCCTATCCACATAATGGTAATTGACACGGACAACATCTCTAGCTAAACTTCTGTTAAATTTTTTTAGCATCGATATACATAGGAAAAAGTTTTATCTTTTGTTTTTTTCGTCCAGACCCCTCATAACTGTGTAAATAAAATTATGTTATATATTTGATATGATGATTTAAAACGTTTGATAAGAAATATGAAAAAGGTCACGCTGGACGACGAAGTCGGTCATTCATCGGGACAGTTGGTTAATATTAAAAGCGACGTGTAGAGTGGATCCGCGTACGGCATTGTCGTGAGTATGTTTTTGCAGAAGAGCGATGCTTACAACACAAAAGACAACTATAAACTTTTGTTCAAATTATTTATTTCTAAATTTGAAAATTTAACCAACAAATTCCTGGACATAATTAATTCACGGAAAGGCTTGGTATATTAGTACCAACGTTGATGTGGAACTCTGTAGCACTAATACAGATATAGAGGGTGGGGGGGGGGAGGGGGGGGGGTGGGGGTAGGCCCTATATGGACATCCTATGGACAAAATATTCTCGACGTTTGGTGCAATGGAAGGGAAATTCCCATACCTTCATAGTTATGATGATCTTTAAATATTGTTTTTACTTAATCGTACTTGGACGATGTGATTAACATGTTACACAAAATTTTTTTTTATTTTGCAACGAAGGAATCAGTATAATATAAACTCAAAAACAACAGAGTAATTCCATTCCAAAAGAGTCGGCAGTAAAAAGTAATAGTGGCGAAGAAGGACATACTACGCTATTTTCTAACCTTTTAAAATTTCAGAACTGTGTTATTTAAGTATATTGACAGATTTTTCTTATATTTCATAAATCTCCTGATTTAATTTTAATAACGTGGAAGTAGAAGGGAAGAAATTTTGGGATTTTGCCAATGGATGTAGTGTGTATTTGGATTTTCTATGAATGTTAGTATTGAAATTGAAAGTAGACAACATAAAATAGATCAGGTGGAGCACGTGGTAAGATGAGTTTGCCTGTTTGCTAATTTTTTGCAGAATATAATTTTCAAAATTTTTAGTCTAAATAATTTGTATGAAGTATGAAATTAAATGAAAATGAAAATAATCGTGTTTTAACAATTATTTTTGGTTACGAGATTAGTCGTGTGCGTCTCTCGCCCAATCTTCCTGGTGTGGTACATATGGTGTAAACCGGTTGAGGTTTTTATCGAGGCTTTAGTCCCGAAATCGTCGGTTACAATATCTTCGCCCAGGAGCAATCAGCTATTTATCGCGCTTTGAGAAAGGCGATTTTGTTCGTCGTTCTAGAATCCTTAACTCTTTTTCCCTACTTCGCGACACACGAGAGAAACTAAATCAACACACCCCGTTACTGTCTCTTTCAGTATAGTGTACGGTGGTGTAATATCTAGTGAGTTTTATCGCACCACAGTCCACATTGTTGGTTTCATTCTTCACCCCAACCTAAAAAACCCCGGCCCAACGCGTCCCACAATGAGTTATAAGTCACAGAATGGGGCCCCCGCATTGTAGTACAAGCTTTGTAAAATTAAAATTCGTCATTATGGTATGTCCTGAGTGTCGTAATAGGCGATCTGGAAATGGAATAAGGAACCGGTATTATGATTTCACATCGCACTGTGGACGATACTAGTCACTGCCCTTTACCATTAGTAGTTCCAATTTCGATTGGAATGTTTTTTGGTTAAGGTGTAGTTACTGACACCATATGGTGTAGGGCAAACTTTCCCGATTAACGTGACTATTAGTTGGTTCACTTTTGGGCACTGCTTCCGGCCTTTGCTCCGAGTGAATTTCAATAAATAAAATAAATAACTAATTTACAGGTGGACAAAACGTCAGTACGCTGGTGATAGTTGTCCAACGTCATAACGCAGTTGTAACAACCCTAACCATAATTTTTATTTTGGTCAAGTATGAGTCACTGATGGAACCGCGCCTCGGGTATGGCTGCTATGCCATCTGTGTACCCATACTCATTAGGAGTTATTTGGAAGGAAAATTTTCATGACTAGTGACGAGTCCCTTTAAATGCTTGTTTCCAGACTCATGTTTAAAACATAGAAATTTCTTATAAGATAATTTTTTTGTTATCACAGATGACCCACTTTCCTCAAAAAATGCCTGACACAAACAGGCTATCAAAGTTGATCTCAAATCGACGAAAGTTACAGGTGAAACAGAATCGAATAGGATCAGTATTCCATTAAGAATAAACTTGGATAACATGGGACTAGAATAATTATCGAGTTTTTTTGGATTGTAGCAAAAGTAATGCATACGTTAGTTTGATCAGAGCACTGTAGATGGGACAAAGAATTCTTGGATGTCATCTGAAAAAACGATTTACAGTCATTAGAATAATTTTTATTTGACTAACAGAGAATTTTTATTAGGTGATTTATTAATTTTTATAGGCAATGTAGGGCTGGGGAATTCGATTCGTTTGATTCTGAATCGCGATCGTGTGGATTCGATCATTGTATCAAAATTTGCCTGATAAGGTTGGGAATTTCCACATTATTATTAAACGACAAAATGCAATCGATTTTTGGTCAATTTTGGACAAAAATCGATGGTATTTTGGTCTCCCTTAAAATTGAAAATTTTTGTTCTCGCTCTATAGGTACCGTAGTTGTTTTTGCAAGAAAAAAATCATACACTTTAGCTCCATTTTGTGGGACTCAAATGTATTGCAATTTGTAACTGTAAAAAATTAAAATTTTTTTACTAATTTATCACAAATGGTGACAAATAATATATAATAGTACAACTTTGGTATGTAATCAGCCGATTCGATTCCAAACATATTAATTGATTCAGATTCGAATGTTCGAATGATGCGGGTTTTGCCCAACCCTAATTTCCAAATTTAATTAAATTGAAGATAGTTTTTTTATGAACCTCTTTACCATGTTTGGCGAATATCATAATTCCCCCTTTGATTGGAAGAGCCTTAACCTACTTTGGAAAGCGAAAAGAGTGTTAAAGTTCTTCAGCGTCTCATTACTTTGATTTGTGTAAAAAGTAGAGTGCTATCTTACCGCTCCATTCGTAGCGCTTGTGTGGATTGTTTTCTTTTATAAAATTTGAAATCTTCTTCAAATTACGCTTACGGGTTTGTTAGGATCTATTTGTGGTTTAAACATGGCTGGCGTTGGCAGTTGGTTGAAGATCTCGGGTTCGAGTCCCGCGCGTGTTCTCGCATGTTATATCCACGCCGACTACTCAAGTTCTCATGTGTGTAATAAATTGTGATAGGTCTAAGCCGAACATGAAAAGATCATATCCTTTCCCAGCAATTCTAACCCTGCCTCGTCTCTAATTGGTCCGCTCCGATACGAGGGCATTGGGCAGGTTGATCCATCTCCTTGATGTAGCAGTCAAAAAAATTCAAAAAAAAATCGTTCTTGAGAGATGGCGCTCTTCCATAAACAATATTGATTCGGAAAATAATTTTCAATTTTCATTTTCAGTATCGCCTAACCTTTCACCAAAATTAACTCTGAAAGAGTAAACGGATTTTTACTGAATTTTTTGTTACAGTGATAGAATATTTAGTTTTAAGTTGGTTTATGGAGATATTGAGACTATTCCCGCACAAGTCAATAAAGTTTTTTCAATCGCAGAGTATAAACTCTAACAGACTTACTCAAGCAAGAACATTCTCAACACAGAAGAAGCAAAATGAATAAGAAAGAACTTGAGAATAATTATACGAGATAGACAATTTCAGATTGAAAGAAACAAAGAGAAAATCGAGGGGTCGGAAAAAGAAGAGAAAGCAAGAGCAGAGACGAAGAAAAATATAAGAAAGCCTCGTAGGGTTAGTAAGGATATTTTTATACCGCATTCGCCGTTTGGTATGATGAAATTTTGCTCCCTCGTTTGAGATGCTTTTTAAAAAAAAACGAATTGAATGAAATTGACAGATGACTTCCCCGCCGTCCCGACGCCATGATAACACTATCCGCACTTAAGGAATTCGATTTTTATTCAGCGGGTAAGAAAGATCGTCGGGAATACAAGCTTTAAGCATAAGGTCCTAAAACGACGCATCGTGCTTATACTTTGTTTCTTAATCGGCCGAAGGTTGTCGGCTAATCATATTTCATTTTTTTTCACAGCACATGGACAATGATGTGTTGAAGGAAGCTGTTAAGGCGCCAGCGAGGATCCTAATCACCAGTGCCCTCTTGGTATTCGACACCTACGCCAGGAGATGCGCATCCCCTACGCTGTGTACCGCGACTGAGCCAACCTCTTATCTATAACGCGGTTAAATTATTGATTGTTGTTTTTGTTTTATAGTTTATTTGTTGCTATGTTAAGGAATTATTTTGTACACACGTTTCCGTTTGCATAAATCTATTAGTGACAATCGCGGGAGATGTCTAGATGCCCGGGTATTGGGTGAAACAGAGTTGGGGAATACGCTTCGAACTACGCTCCTAGTAGGTCGTTCTGACATAGGTTCGAAAATTCGTGAGGGATTGGTGATATGCGAGAGGTCTGGGGTACGCTCCTCGCTTGAGTGAAAGATGTGGTCATGCTAGTCGAGGGAGATAAATTCGGGATTATTACTTTAGTCCTATAAAAACCTATCTTCCCAAACGTGAGACTGTGTACGTGAGGCCGTGGTTCACCATTTGGATTTGGTCCGAACTGGCATTCTTGGTCTTTCCGCTGCATTTTCCAGGATAATAAAAAATCGTAACTTTAACCTTTTAAGTCATTATCATTTTAAAAACATCATGATGTAAACGCCTAAATTTTGATGTTCAAAAGAAAAATTAATATTTTTTTTCCTTAATATTCGAAATATCTAATCGTCAGTTGTCCATTTCCAAGTCAAACAACGAGGGAATTGTCCTTATCAATTTTCCAGAGTTGAATCCTCAGGTAGTCCATATACTAAATCGATTGTAAACGATGATATTACCTCTGGAACGGAGACGTAGAGTAATGAGCGCATCTCAGCAAGAACAAACGAAGATATTTCAGTGAACAGAGCAAATGCATTGTCATCAGGATATAGAGAAAACGAATCCACCACAATCTTACTATCAAAGAAAGGGAATTGTGCTCTATCATTCACAGATAGACTGTTGAGTAGAAACTGAGGCGATTCGATTCGAAGTACCAATTTATTCGACTCGATCTGTAGAATTTGTCTTTACAAACAAAAACTTTGCTAAATGAAGTGGATATTTTTCATTTTTAACGACAAAACGCAATTCGATTTTGGTCTAAATTGTGACCAAATCGATTGGTATTTTGTTGGTTTAAGCATGATAAGTTTCGCTTTTGGACTGGAGTGTAAATTGAAAGTACATCGCTTTAACGTCTGTTTTGTTTTAAAGCTAATATTTGGAAGTCGTTAGGTTTGTTAATTCCATAATTTATTCATTTTGTGAGACGATAATGGTAATAGTAAATATAGGATTATTTTGGTGATCTTTTCATGGAGAAATCAGCGATTCATTTCATTGAGAAAAATTCATCCGAATCAGATTCGGAATAACTACGTATTCGGTTTTGCACAGGCCCTTACTGGTGTAGTATAGTTAACTGCGCGTGAGAAAAATTTATCAGTCTGTTATCATTTACAGGGACCAGATCGTAGAATTTGGAATGTTAAGTTATTCTTTAAGATTCAGTTTACTATTTTAATTATGACATATTAAAACACGGCAAAGGCCTTTGAATATTTTGCATATGCACCTAACAGAATTAAGATTTATTATTGAATCATTCCAATTACGCAAAATGTGTCTGCCTTTTTCGTCTTAAATTTTTACTTTATTAGAACAATGGCTGCGTGATTTTATCGCAATGATATCTCGGCTTTTAAAAATTAAAAAAAGGATATACTACACCCTGTGTGCGAAAATTACAGAGATCTTTTACTATAAAAATTAATATGAAAATAATGAATTACAAATACACAGGGTCACTCCAGAAGTTAGTTACTTCCGCCCTAGGCCCAGCATGGGGGTGGGTTTCTTCGTTCCTCCATCCGCACTTCACGTAAAGCAATTGAAGAAAAGCAATTGTGCATGGGATACCCCGGGAAATAAAAATAATAAAAAAAAAAAAAAAAAAGTTTTTTTGATTAAGTGTAAGTCAAACCTATTTGGAAGGTACGGAAAATAATCGCAGAGGAGTTCTTAAATATAAAAGAAATATTTAAAGGAATTTGAACTGAAGTTTCCTCACTAATAAGGCAAAAACATGGATTTAACCATGTTTTACGTACAGGGAAATTAATAAACGAGATAGGAAAAAACCCACGTCCGAGGTATAAAATCTGGTTCAACTGGTTGTTGACAGAGGTGGTTTTGTAATGATATGTCTAATAGAAGTATTTTGACGATGGATTACGTAGAAATGGGCGAAACCGAATCTTTTTAAAAATCGAGGAGATCCGTATTCGGATATTTTGTGTCGGCATGAGAACGACTGGTAATGGCCCAATTTAGTTAACATGAAATTTTTCATCCTCAGGGATAACGAATATCACCTATGTGAATTCTCTGACTATCTACGATATTTATCTACGTACAAGGTTGTTTAGTAGAATATTTGATTTATTTCTTGACATTGTCCAGACGAAACGGGGGTCAAAAAGTCCATCTACCAGTCGAAAAAACGGGAATTCAACCTCTTAGAAGCACTAAAAGGCGGACAGAAGGAAAGGTCTGGGAAGACTCGAAATTTCTCTTGCAGGAAGAGGATGAAATCAGAATCCGGCGAAAGTCCACTGACGTTAGCCTCGATAAGAGGCGCGAGGGTGCTCGAAGAAAATCGACGTAAGTGAGGAGAGTCTCGTAAAATATCAGGTACCAAGCAGCGCCGCCTGCACCAAAAGTACTATTTCCAAACAGATTCCGTCCTGAATATAAGAACCTGTCTTTGCCCCGAGAGTGGACTTTTAACCGTACAACGGGGAAGAAAGTCCACAACGCCCGCCAGAAGAGGCCAAAATAACGCCGGTTTTAATTGGTGAAAAGGCTTTCGCAAAAACGACCTTCAACAGCAGGTGTTTTCCAATTTCGGGTCCAGAAACCTAACGAAGACACGCCTACTAATGCTCAAATACCAAAGTAAAGCCACCGTTTTGCAAGACGTCCAATTCATACAGTAAACTTCGTTTCTCCTGATTTGCCAGCAATCGCGAGGGCGGAGATCTAGTGTAGCCACGCCACTTTGCTATACTTCATAGAAGGCTGTCCAATTCTAACGTAGCGAGACCATACACAGAAGCATTAAAATGGGATATTCGAAGTAATATTGAAGCCGAAACAGAACAAGATGAAAACGGAAGTCATGTAATATGTGCTTAATCACATTTAATTGCTGCGGACACATTCTGGCGCCCAAATGTGGTATTATTTAATACAGTTGAGACGAGACATAGAAGGTGAAGTAAAAAAAAATGGGTGCCCGATTAGTCGGTGGAAAAGTGTTTAGAAATAAATTTTGGAGCTTACAACTACTCTCGCATCCTATATTACTATGATAATACGCTAAAAGATTGGTGGACACACTTCGCGAAACCATAAGGTTAACGGCTACCTCCACCAAACACGTCCATGCAAAGGAAAAAAAATCGGGGTCAAACGCCTATGCCAAAAACCTCAACACCCAATCTTAATAAACTGGTATCTGCACTAGAGTATGAATCCTAGCTGGCGACGTGTCAACGTCAATTTATTGCTCATAAAGTATAATATCCTATCGATAGGGATAGGTGTGAAAGGTAGAAAATAGAGAATTGAGGATGTGTACCATAATTCGCCACAACACACGTTCAAGGCCATGCCTCTAGCTACCAAAAAGAAAAAAAATACGAGGATGTACTGTTTTATTGAATTAAAAATAATTTCCTATTATTTCGAATACCAAAACTTCCTCTTCCTGCTGTCTTTATCCTTCACAAGTGAAAGATCGGCTCTACACAAATAATAAATATAACACATAAATTGGTACACATTATATTTAATATAATTCAATATTTGAAAGGAAAAGAATGGGTCTGATAGCAATCAGTAATGACAAACCAGGAACAAGAAGTTTTAGTTCGGAAAAATCTGCGGGAAAAAACTCACAGCCTTGCAATGGAGAGAAGAAAAGACGTATTAAGTGGAGAATCGCGCACAGTCCAGCACCTAGTGGTTGAGAAGGACGTTCGAATACCAACTCGAAGAAGTACTTATCCAAACGATCCGAAGATTGAGTTCGTTCAAAGCGATGAAGATATAGAATTGGAAAAGTTAAGAGAAATGAGAAGCCAGGGGACAGAAGATTCTATTGAACTGCAAAAAACAATCGGACTATTCTGTTATAATTAAAACAACAGGAAAAGGTGTAAAAGCTTCCTGAGCCCCACAGACTGCAAATCTATCTCGAAGAATTAGAGTCCCCCAAGAACCAGTGATTACAACCAGTGAGAACAAACTTTATGGGCTTCTGAGATGAAAGGTGACCGATAACTCTGATATCAAAGAATAAAGCTTTTGAATCGTCATACTGCAAAAGAGAAATTCGACCCCCAGAATGCAAAACTTACTTGGGGGCTTGGAAAACTCGAGAGGGGGCATTAAATAATAAACGTCTTGACCAAATATTTGGATTTATTGAAAAAAACAGATGTTCTAGCCCTTTTATTAAAAGTTCACTTATAATTTTTTTTACTATTGAAATTTCAATACGCCGAATACAACAAAAGCGTGAAGCAGTGCCTACAAAGGACCTCAAACTAACGCACTTATAAGGCAAAGAATTACTACAAGTTTCGTTTTAAAGTATCAGCAAATGCGACTGAACTGAACAGAAAACATTCCCAAATGTAACAGAACCGTCAGGTTTTAATAGCCAGAGATTGGAGTGCACCATGCGCGAATGTGTGAAAATATTAAGGATGAGTTTGCCTCAGAATGACTTTCGCGGGGGTGGGGGGGGGGGGGGGGAGTGTGGGCCCAAAAAAAAGACTTTGAGATTACACCTCAGTAGAAATATGTAAATTTAATCGATCAAGTTTTCAGAGTTATTGTAGTGTATAAGTGAATGTCACTGGATAGTTCCTGTAAGTCGCAGTTCCTTTGGCTTGGTATGTACCACTGTACTTATGTTACTATAAACGACCAATTTTTCTTAGAAAATATGGACTCACTAAAAAAGTAGGGTGATGGCAACAAAACAAATCATTTGAAATTTTGAATCTAATTCGAACATTTTTTTGGAATCGGCTAATTCTTTGCAAATGACAAATATTTCCATTTTAACTATTATAACTTGTCCCCATTGTGGAAATATAAAAAAAATTTTATGTTATGTAATATTTTTCAAATTCTACATAGGAGAACAATTTTCTCTATTTTAATGGACGAAATATAATCGAGTTTGAGTCAAAATTTGACTCGAAATCGATTGAATTTTGTCGTTTAAAAATACAATCCCAGTGCCACTTGTCGTTAAATAGTTTTTGTTTTCTATGATCGATTCCCGATTAATTTTGAATTTATCGTGGTCCCGATAGATGACGAATTGAAATTGCCCAGCCCCTTTTTTTTTTTTTTTTTTTTTTTTTTTTAATCTTTTTTTTTTTTTTTTATTTAATTGTTGATATTCTTTTTTTTTTTTTTTTTTTTATGTTTACTTTTTTTTTTTTATCTTTTTTTTTTTTTTTTTTTTTAAAATGTTTGGATGTGTACGCATAATAACCAATACAAAGACTATAATGTGTGAAAAAAATCTTAAGAAACAATGACGTTGTTGCAGAGCGCTAAACGTTATCCCTAAGTGTCTGCAAAAAGTAATTTTGAGATATGAGAAGGAAACAGATTTTTTAATCGCCATGGGTATGCACAATCATTGCACCCAGCTATTAATGGTTGTCAGTTTCAATATGGAAGTTTTTCGATCAAAATCAAATTTACTGGTTGCATATTATATTTTGGAGCCATTACTCCATTTGGTTACTCGGGATTGGCCTGTGCTCGTTCTTGCTTGGAGTTGATATTCTAATACCAGTAAATAGATAATAAGGTTGTGATTCGGTCGTTAAGATAGGGATCAGATATAGAGAAATAAATTAAACAGATACTGGTATTGATGTGCTGATCACAGATCATATCAAATACTATTCATACATCTTTAAATATTGAAACATAAAATCTGGATCAATTAAAAATTACCTTTAAACCTGCCGAAGCACTCATCTCTTCGTCGTCTTCACTCCAGACCTCACAAAGCTTCATGTTTTTTTTTTTTTTTTTTTTTTTTTTTTTTTTTTTTTTTTTTTTTTTTTTTTTTTTTTTTTTTTTTTCTTTTTTTTTTTTTTTCTTTTTTTTTTTTTTTTTTTTTTTTTTATTTTTTTTTTTTTTTTTTTTTTTTTTTTTTTTTTTTTTTTTATTTTATAATTCTGTAGGTGGAATGGGAATATGGTCATGAACTGACCCAAGCTGACTGCACTTCACAACAGGCGATTATGTTTTTAAAGGTATGGGTCCTGTTGTGTAGATCATGTGACGCTAAATGTGCCAGCAATGAACAAGTCTAAAAAAGGATGTTGCCAAATCAAATAAATATTCAAAATTCACCCCAGGGGCGGCTTGAAATAATTTCATTAGGAGGAAAAGAATGAGTCAGTTTTGACGAATCTACCAAATGAAAAAGTTTATTTTTGAGATTCGAAGTTTCATTTTGGCTATGAAGCCACCCAATAATATTAATATATGGGTATTTCGCAAAATATTTTTTTAGTTTTTTTTGATAGTGACAGTGGCAGATTTTATTTCTAACTGGATAGAGTAAATCTTGCAGGTTGAAGATCTACGAGTAACGAGGTCACAGGCGAGTCGCTGCTTGGATAATCGATGTTTCTCCACTCACACCAGGGATGTGTAATAACGTATGGAGTAGGCTAAGGTTCCGAAACTGAAAGATCATATGTGTCTTTCCAACTCTGCCCTTCTCTAAGGTGCAGCGAGTAATAGACGTATCAGCTCGAAGGGAGAGGCTTGTAAAAATGCTCACATTTGGCTCTTTAAACTTTTCTTTATCTCTCTTATATTCCTTCCTTCTTATGTTATCTTCTCCCATTCTTTCTTTATTCTTAGACCAGAGAATTGTTAATAGAAAATTTGCTATCCTGTATTTTTGAAATGTCATTGTTTTCCCATGTTTTTTGGCTTCGCCAAGTTGCTTTTTTGCCGAAGCTTCTCACCTGGCTTTATCCCTATTTATAATAAAAATAGTAGATAGTTAGCTAACAATCAACAATCACCGAACGCACTGTGGTTCGCCGATAAAACAATTCCCTCCACCAAGCCATGTCCATCGAGCACAGGAAAAGATCCGGTAATATGGTTCAGTGAAAGACCCCAATACCTGAACCTCTGGCTATTACCTGAACAAGAAGCTGTGTGTGGTTTCACCCTAATGGACTAAGTTGTATCATAGGATGGATAGGATTAAATTTGTTATTCAGTGGGAGAGGAACAGTTAAAAATACACGTTAACCGATACGGTGAACGCACTCATTCAGATAACTTGTTCCAAGCTGGAATGTTTTTGCCATAAACGGTTTACAATTTATACCTGAAAACATCGTTAGGTGGGCGTAAAGCCGTTAAACCATCGTTAATATGGTGAAAAACACCGTCCTGCACAGCGATTATGCGGTCCAGTGATTTTTCTTGCAGTTATCCATCGAGAATCCCCCATCCCGGACCCGAAATCGGTTATGTCAGTGTGTCGTAGTTGTGTTGTCTAATACCTATTATCGATATAGAGCTAACAGGGTCACCCAACTTCCAGCCACTCAGCTTTCCGTTCTCCGACCAGAATGAAAAATTAAATTTCATATCCTATTAATATTTGGATTCTTATTCGGCAGTATAGTGGATTAAGTGAAGTAGGATCGAGGAGGAATAATACTAGAGAGTAGAAAGAAAAATAAAGTTTAGTTAGTATAACACAAATGGAAGAACAGTAAAGGTGGGATGCATATCAGTATGAATAATGGTTGCGGAGGAAAGAAATGTGGATGAGGAGTAAATGGGAGACAGTAATGGTAGAGATTCTTATCAATGTTAATGTGTGATTGTGGAGTGGAATGTATGAGAGATGTGTGGGTGGGGTAAATGGGAAGACTGTAGAGACAGACCTGAATTATGCTGATGATACATGGAATTGATTTGGAGTTGATTTGTACATATAATTACAAAGTTTTGATATCATATAGAAAAAACAATTGCGGCTGGATTCACATCACTTGTATTTAATCTCGGATATATTGATTTCTGGTGGGTTGAAAGTTCGCAAAATCGTTGGTACGTTTCTCAACCTCTTGGCATCTTTGGCATTTGAAAAGTGCAAATACCAGGATGCCATTTCACCAAGTCCATGTCTGGAAAAATTTTTTGGGCGTGTATAAATTTATTTGCATAAATATGGGGAATGAAATGACATATAGTTGGAAATTCAAGTGGTAACAATTCTGCCCATTCCTGGCTATACAACATGTGAGCGAATGTGTATATCAAAAAGACACCTATTATTTCTTGTACTTCAAGTCTCAACGTGTCAAACGACCACATAAATGCTTGTATCAATTACTGTCATTTGTTGAAAACGAAAATTAAAATTGTGTAAATTGTCATTTGTTAAAAACATCTGGGCTGTCAGTAAGACAACAAAATATCAAGAAGACAGTATGTATTCCATCAAATTATGAGATTTATTTACCAAACTTTCTCCAGCCAGAGCAAAGCCTAGTTGGTCACGTTGTTGTGGGGGCTTTACGTGGACGAAGGCTATAGACTATGCGTTTAGTGATTATGCTTGGAACAACTTAAATCGTGTTAATAATGTGGAATAAACATTCAAAACTGTTTTCAGACGGAGTCCATGCTTCACAAGAAAAGTAGAAAGAAAAAAAAGAGTAGACAAAGATAATCATTTTGAGCGAGCTAAAGTTGATTGTGAAAAAAAATACAAAAATAAATGCCTATAATTCCTGAATAGCATTATGGTTCTTTGATGGACAACTAATAAACAAAACATATTTAGATAGAAATTACAAGTCGTTATTTCTCCATTGGTTTGTGAAATACTATAATTATCAGAAGATACAAAAACTCAAGCCATTTAGGTTTGCGCTAGTTTAAATCATACAATTTGTTTTGGCTTTGCTCAAACAAACAATATTCAGATACCATCTCTACAACACCACTAAATCGGGCGTAGCTATAGTAACGCACTCATTACTCATCAAACCAATTCACCTTATGTAGACCCGCATCATTGATGCTATTGTTAATCATGTTTTTAAACACGTATGTTTATATAAAATATACAAGAGGCTCATGTAATCGCTTTGTAACAACATAATCTTACAAGGGCTTGTCAAAGATTATTGAATATGCCGAACATTTATTGATTAGGAATTAAAATTAATTTTGAAAAATTTTGTGAATTCAAAGTATTACTGGAAGTGAAGGACAGAAGGCAATGTCCTTCCGCCAAGTTTTCAGTTATATAGCTACAGAATCGCTAATACCTCACCAACCGTTATTATAATAAAGTAGGAACACGAACTGAGAACCACTATAATACAGTGCATTGAGTAGTATTCGTTCTGGGTTTATAGGATAAGCGCATCTACATACCCTTTTCTTCTGTCTTTTCTTTATATTTTTAGTATCCTGTTACAACACACATGAAACATATTTAGGACTATCTAAAAGCCTTAAACGCCCATTATCTATTTCTGTGGCCCCGTGGTAAAATATGTTGTGATTTCGCTGGGTTTGAAGATCTCGGGTTTGAATCCCGGATCAATAATCCATGCCTAGACCACCTCAACCAGGGTGTTATAATAATGTAGGCTGAGCCAAACAGGAAAAGATCCATATTACTTATCAATACGATTCCATACCTCGATTTTCCATAACTGGCGCTAGTACAGAGGCCTTGGAGCCAGTGTATAGAAATAGTCTACAGGCTTAACGCTCATTACAAACCACTGCAGTGACTGTCAAAGAGCTCAATTGTACAGGCTATACAAAAAACCCATGTTTTTGTTATGATTGGTTTGGAAGATAATCTGAGCTTCATGGCTCAATCTCGAATATTAAACAACATTCCATGTTTTGCATTGATTTGTTAATAAGATTAAAAAGAGATCACGTTGCACATTTTAATAGCCATGCGGTGATTATTGTTTTGATTCCTAACATTGAATTTTTGATTTCGTAGTCAACGTATAATGTATGACCGCCTGGGAAACCTTGAATTTTTATTGCGTTGTCACTCAAAATGTCCAAAACCAGTAAACAACCATTCCCACTTTTGTATACCAGCATAACGCTCAACACCGTTTTGCAAAAAGATACTTGAATAAAAAGATGATAATGAGTGATTAGTATCTGCTAACTGGGCAATAGGTAAAAATCTGCTACCACCTATTTTTTTCTATCAGCACCCTTCTTTTTGACGCAATGAGAAAATAAGCAGGCTGTGGCAATTTACTTCACCTTTCAGTCTGAATGATCAAGCTGCATTCATGTTTCGCGAGTATGACTTGTATGAAAGTTACGAAAGCTCTAGTCCCTCGTTCCATCTTAGGCTCGTGGTCTGATATTGTGAGACTTCAAAGCTTTCTTGTAAATAGTCAAGGAGAGTCCCCCCCAAATTTCGATGATTCTTTTCCAGGTTCTTTATAATCCTGAAAATTTTTTTATTTATATCGATTTAGTTGTGAGATCTTGGAAAAACCGCCTGGAAGAATCTATACTGTCAATATTTTTCCAACCAACTAAAATTTGCGTGCCCTTGGTGAGACCCAACCCGCCAGCTTCAGAATCGCCCAACCTTTTTACCAGCTTATTCGGTGAGAGGCGGACTAAAAGAAAGTAAAGAAGTGGGAGATGGTGTGACCATCAACCAAGAGGGATATCCACTTTCGACAGAGGACTTGTCTACCAAAGGTGGTTCAGCTCCTCGTTTGGGAATGGTTTTGTCCGCTCTTAGAGTGCAGTTGCTAGGTATCTCACATCTTGTAGTAGGGGTTAAAATAAGCTTCGATGGACCTTGGTGTAGAGATAGATGCTGTTTGAAATTATAATCATATAACACCCTAAATTTTTTTCTTTCATGACACGAATATTGTCCATTTTTCTTAGTCCCCAAGTAGAAATGAAGATTTAGAATGCAACATTATTGGTGGATATACAGAACAGCTCGTAGTAGATTTTCTACGTATATGAGCAATAACCTTGTTTCACACCTCGCACCGAAAATTTCGCCAATTAATTTGCCTTAATTATCTGGCCAATTGGACAGGGAATGTCATAACTATGAGATCTTATATTTGCCAGTTTCAACAGTCCTTTCTCGCATTGATAATAAGATACACATTAAAAAAAGTAGACATATTGACCCACGCACATTTTGTACTTTTTTTTTTTTTCGTTTTGTTGTTTTGTACAAGCTATTGAGAATAAATATAAAATCAGTATGACGCAGTCACCACTTTCATTGCACAAGGAGAACAAAAAACTTAAGATACAAAAATGGGAAAACATGATATCAGACTGGCGAAAATCGTGGCTATACTGCTAACTCAGACAGCAGCAGATGAAGAGGAAGGGAAAAATGTTTATTGAAGAAAATCAAGAGTTTACGCAAACGATTCGATCACACCCACCAATGCCACAGGGTATATTGATTATTTACCTCCTTATGTCATTATGGAACATGATGTTATTGTAAGTGGATAGATATAAATCCCAAATTAAACCCATTTACAAATTGCAAATGCTAGTTTCATTATTCTAACAACTTGCAAATATTAGTAACTTACCTATATCTCGGTGCTGTTATGTTAAAATTGGTGCATAAAGTCGCAAAGTTAAGACTGTTCATTTTCTAAACAGATAAATCAAGCGCAGTTTCACTGCCGACTGCTTTATCCTTATGAGGTTTTTGAGCCACATCGAGAAACAAAAAGCACTGAAAAAATGGAAAGTATAATTTATGTTTTTCGGTACGGTGTACGAGGACTAACCACTAATCCTTCCCCTGTGACCTTTGGTGTTTGCGGATCTGATATTCAAGTTACATTCCAGGATACAGTAGACAAGAGTAAACACAAGATACTTACTAACAAAGGGTCTCTAAATCTTGCATTCACTTCAATAAATTTGTGTAAGTGTTAATCAAGACTTTTGAAACCGCACTAGTAAGTAAACTTGTGGTCACTGGTACTTTTTTCTTCAGAATTACCATGTAAAGAAGTTTGTCCAATTAACTAATTCATTACTACAATGATCTGGAAGAGAAGCCGGAATGATGCATCCACTCCTGTTAAATAACCATTTTCGAAGTCGGCCACAGAGACGTTCTACCCAAACTACAATTACTTTATTGTCCTCCTATGCAGTGGACAATGGACGATGATACGCATTATGAGACTTATCTATTTCTTCGCAATTGGGTATTATTCAAGTCAGAAGATAAATCTTAATACTTTTGCTCATGATTAACTGAAATAGATATGTGACGCGATGTATTTGATTTTACGATTTTATTGCGACTAGTTTGAATTACTCCAGTGGGGGCTAGTAGAACAATCCGACCATGAACCTTGAATCAGAGGAGCGTTGACAGCAATAAGAAATGGAAAAAATATCACAATACCTCTTATCTTTACGAAATTAATCTCTATTGTAAGCCGTTTGCTTATAAATTTTTATTTTTTCCGCCATCATGTTTCCGACTTTAAATTAAAGGGGGCAACTTACAATTTTTTTGTTGTGTGGATGCCGAAACTTTCTACTTCCTCCGTGCCCATACAGATGTGCTAAAACCCCATATAGGGCACAGTCACAGTATATCGGCTTACATTCAAGCGACTTACTTTAATTTTTCAACACTCCACATCCATACAATCAATAACTACATAAACTAAAAAAACACAAATAAGAAGATTTACTTTGCATACTAGGATGATCACACTGTAGAACCAGTACTTCAGGATTCAACACCGCTCATCACATCATGCAATCAAGATCCCACTGTGCAAAAACAAGATCAATATTAGTACAAAATAAAAAGCTGAAAATTTTTATGGTTTGAACTTTTGAAAAGGGGTGGGGATAAGGTGACACATATTATTATCCAAGTTGTCAAATGCCCTCTATCTTTACACCCACAGAAAAATGTCTCCATCAAAGAAAATTGGGCAAAAAGGGGCAAAATTCTGGATGATGAAATTTTTATTTTTGTATTACCCTATAAAAAAAAAAGGTTCAAAATTATCAATACTGCTATGAAAAAGCAGTGTTTATGGTTCTGAAGCTTTTTTGTTAAACATAAGAAAATGTCAAAAACATTTTGGACACCCGAAGAAAAATGACAATGTCACCCTGATGCATAGTAAGCTAGTAAGTTTCTTTCAGGTGTGGTTTCCGATCTTGAATTCCAATTGAAAAAATCTATATTGGTTGGTCATGATTTTAAACCCAACAAATCCGTGTTTCATAAATGTTAAAGCAAATTGTTTTGATAACGCGGGTAAAACTTGTTTTAAAAACTATGGCTGAACTTGAACTGAAATGAACATTATATGCGAGAAGTCTGCTGGACGCCTCGCCGGTGCATGGTGGTTCACGTAAGCGCTGTGTACGGCTTCCTCCACCATCCAGGCACAGGAAAAATACGAAATGAGATAATCCAAAACAAAAAAACCTCCACCCTGATTCCGAACTGGTATCTGCACGAGAGGTCGTGGTTCGCCATACGATTAAGCTGTAATCTCGGCTTTCCTCTCCCGCGGGATAAAAATGAAATCCTATCCTATATCCTTTAAAATTAAACAAATGGAGTATGACAAAGCAAAAGTTTAATATGACAAAGCAAAAGTTCAATTTCGTACCTTTTCTTTTCCCTGAAATCGCTGAATATTTGCATTCTTTTCTTTCTCATTTTTCCATGAATCAATGAAACCTCAGTTGTTTTCATAAATTCTGAAGATGATTTGAATGCAGTTAAAGATGTATTTCAAAAATTTTCCTTCATTTTCAAGAAAATCATAAATAAATCGAGATTTTAACCCAATGTCATGCTTGAAGATCAGACTGTGCCAATCAGTAATATTTCGTATATTTTAACGCTGAAGGTGGACTCATCATATGCAATCAGTTCAAATATATATGTATGTACAAATAAGATGAAAATTTTTTATACTCACTGGCAATAGAATGACCTAAAAAGAGTCCTTATTGTATTTCCTGTGTGTCGCAAGAGGCGACTAAAAGGAACCAAAAAAGTGGTATGTGATTATACCATCACCCAGGGCAGATACCACTCACCGAGCTTCGCCATAGCAGTTAAGTTCCATTTAATATGTTTTCTGCTTGAAGTGCAGTTGTTTGTAATATATATTGTACCGGCTCTTCGTCATTACATGGCCATTGGTTGATTGCTTTCATGCACTGCTTCTGACCTTGCTCACGAGTGAATTTCAATAAAAAAATTGTATGAATTTGTAAAGAAGAGTTTTGAAAAAGCACCTAAACCTTTTACTGCCCAATAAAAATAAAAGAAGGATTTTCAATATGATTTTTAGTGAAAACCAAACCTTTTACTGCTCTTCCGAAGTAATCAACAGATGCACAAGTGGAGAAAAACACAAGATGTTTTTCGTTTTTATGTGATTTTAAAAATAACATCAGTTTGTTAAATTTCTCTATCGGGTTGCAAATAACATAATAATTCTTCAACGTTGTGGGCGTTCGTACACATGCATCTTCTGTAGCTGAGATTTTCTAGAAACATGAAAAGTGTTTTTTTTCATAGCCACTTTTTAGAGTGGATCACCCAGCCCAAGGCCCTGTAATAGCGGCCACTTATAGATGGACAGGGTTACAATTACTGGAATAATATGATCTTTTCCTGTTTGGCTTATCCTACCCAAGTTATTACACCCTGGGTTGAGTGGTGGGCATGGATAGCGAGCTGGACTCGCCGGGGCTCGAACCCGAGACCATAAACCTGCGATGCCAACATGTTTAACCGCTAGGCCATCGTGACCAAGTTTGCATTAAGGTGGCAATTCACGCTTTAATTCAATTTCAAATTCACTTGTTTAATTTATTGACCTTTTCAATGATCAATCTGAGTATAAGATAAGTGTTTCAGATAATTGTTCAAAATAAAGCTTCAAAAACTTTGTAATAATATGTCAGAAACCACCCCTACAACAATACAAGGCAATGAAATAAGTTCCATCAAGTTTGAAGTCTTTGGAAACTCATCTACACATAGAATGGGAAATCACAGATTTCATTGTGTTTCACTTAAACACAAATCTTTGAAAAAAAAAATTTTTCCTACACTATATTGAATTACAAATGACATTTCAAAAACCAAATTCACCTAATTACACCTATAACACACTAAACAGAAATCAAATCTAGATGGAATCGATATATACTTGTTTAACAGTGATCTTTACTGGATTCCTCAAACCAGCTTTCACTAGTTTCTCTGTTTCTTCCGTTTGTGTTGCACTGAATAAACCTGTACGTCGTTGTTTTGGAAGATGACTGGAAGAAAAATTTAATGAGGAAGAGAATGAGGATAGTCAGATTTTCAATCATCATACCGTAATTTACTTCTGTTTTTTATTTGAAAAAAATTGAAATTTATTGAGGGGAATGAACTTCTGGTCACTGATGACAAAGAGCTAGATAAAATGGAGAACCAGTATTCGCATCTAATACTAATATTCTGTTATATCACACCAAAGATAGGATAGGATTTCATTTCTATCCTGCAAGAGGAAAGCCAACAATATAGCTTTGCTAAAAGGCGAACCACAGCCTCTTATGCAGATAGCAGTTCCGAATTTGGGGTGAATTATTTTGTCTCACCATATTTCTCAGTTTTCCTGTGCATGGACTTGGTTGGTGGAGATAGCCATAAGATGTGCTTACATAAATCATAATGCACTGGCAAGGCGTCTAGCGGAACTCCCACACATGATCATCCATCCCTCACAGGATTCGAGATGCGTAGTTTGCAGCGTATTCCCAACGCTTTACCGATTGAGCTAACCAGGCACCCATTAATTACTATAGTAATGTTGTTAAAAGACAATACAAATGGTGCTTTCCCTGCAACTCTATTAACATCGTTTAGGCAATTCTGAATGAAGTAACAAAATTTTAACAAGACCTTTGCCACTCAGTGAATTAGCAAAAACAAACTTATAAACAATAGATATAAACAACTCGAGGGATATCCTAATCTGTAGTGTTCTATTCTAGAATTCAGACTAATAACTATTGCCCTTCCCATACTCTAGATTGACTATTTTGAGAATTATAGGGTAATAGAAAAATATGCTAAATTCACCAAAACAATCATAATTTGTTGCATAGATATCAAAATAAGGTATGCCAAATAAGAGTTTCTTTTAGTATTTCTAATTTACAAACACACATACACTGAAAAGAAAACAAGATGAACCTAAGAATTGAACTCAATGTTTGATGGAATCCGAGATCCAATAGTCTGTCAGCTTCATCCAATATCAGCATATCTAAAGATCGAACTGCTGAGCAGAATAATTTTGATGTTTCAAACGCACTGTTGATTCTTCCTGGTGTTCCAATCACTATGTGGGCTCCTGTAAAAATATAAGAATATCGTTTATTGTAATTCGCTGTAAGCAAGGCCAGGAGTAGCGCTGAGTAATGGCCACTTAAGAAGTGGCACAGAACCACCACAAAATTATGCACGCTAATGCACTCTAAATAGAAAAACATCTCGGGGAGGATTGAACCTTTGTAATAAATGAAGTGAGTGGTATCTGCCCTGGGTGACAGTAAAAGCATCTACCACTTTTTTGTTTCCTTTTAGTCATCTCTTTTGACACCCAGGAAGTATGTTAGGGCAATCCTGAGCAACTGCTGTATTA
>OZ023143.1:18079581-18100709 GCA_963675895.2 Styela plicata | reverse complement strand
TAATAAAGGACCAGCCCATCAATGGAAAACATCCCAAACGGATCTGAACCGCCATGGTAAGTTGCAGTGAGTGGTATCTGTCCTGAGAAATAGTAAAACCATCTACACTGGCAGCGGAAGCGGGGTTTCGGATCCTTAACGCAATATATAGGGAGGGGGGGTCAGATCAACTTGTGATAAAATTGCAAAAAACCCTAATTTTTGCTCACCTTCGGCGCGACTGCCTTTTCCTGCATTCTACGACCAAAATGTATAAAATATAATAAGTTTTTTAACTAAAATTTTGCAGTTATTTGCAAAATAATTCGAAAACATTTTCTGCGACTCCGGTGCGCTTCTTTGTTAGTAAGAAACGGCCAATGTACTTCTTTCGTCACCGAATCCAAAGACGACAGATTGAAGTTATTTGACTTATAGCGTCGGACCACAAAATTGCGAAATATATGTATCAACGGCATCAAAAAGAAATTGAATTTTGCCTGAGCATGAGCCGTAGACGAACCGCATCTAGTCGACGCGATCCATCAGTGACTCAAACTCTTAACGAGAATTGTCTTAACGAAATTTTTTCGATCGGATTATCAAAAAAGAGTCAATAATTATTTTAAATGTATGCGATAAAATCACACGTCTACGCTCGACAAGTCAAAGCCATCTTTGTCAGAGAGAGAGAGTCGCCAATGGGTTCTGTAGTGACTGTTTGTTAGAGCTCCCCGTGAAGATCCTTGCTGAAGGACATGAAACGTCCAGCATTCGCACAGCACAATTGCGCTTAACCTACTCAACTGTTTAAAATCACTCCTCCATGCTTTTTTAAGTTTTCAAATTTCGCGAAGTGCTTTGCTGAAGGGCACGCACATTGCGAAACGGTCAAGTATCGTACTTCTGGACAATACAATCGCGCTTAATCGGACGAGCAACCGAGTTGGGCTCTTTTCATACATTTTCCTTTAGGGTTTTCGAATTATTTGTCATGGCCTGTCCGTGAACCTACCGGGGGCTTATACTCAACAGCTGTTAGGCACGGACCTTTTTAGTGTTTTATACTGTGTGTCTGTTCTATGTTACGGCTACACGTAAAGTAAGGTGCCTGTTCGGAGACGAAACGGTCAAACATACCATCGACCTTTCGAACAATATAATCGCGCTCAATCACCCCGCCAGCTTAATCGGTAAAGCGTTTGAACACGCTTCGAGCTATGCACCACTAATGCGTAATGGGTTCAAATACTGTGTGGGATGTTTATATGCGAGACATCTGCTGGGCGCGTTGCCGGTGCACGGTGCTTCACGTATGCGCTGCTTACGGTTTCCTCCGCCAACTAGGAAGAGTGTGTAAATCGGAACTGGTGTCCGCACGGGAGGTCGTGGTTCGCCATATGGCTCGGTTTCCCTCTCCCGCAGGATAAGATTGAATTCCTAAAATCGCTTATTGTCAAAATAGTAAGTATAGTGTTTATTTATTTGGTTTTTATTTATTTCCAGTTGGTTAAAAACAATTTTATTCCAATAAAAGACTATAAAGAAGACGTAATTTAAAGAAAAAATTGATAACTAGGTTATCTTTTTATTTGGTTTGCTGATTTGGACCTTGTTGATCGAATTATATTCAGGTTTGGCCACAGCCATGAAAGAAATGTTCATTATAAATTGATCTTCATTTGAGTATTTATAAATTCTTCATTGGGCAATTTCATGGTATCAGAAAAATAAAAACAGTAGGCAGTATGTTTTCACGACAATATGAAAAGGCGGTGAGGTCAGAATAAAACCTACCTGCCCTACAGTTAAGATAGCAAAAATATATTGACAAGGGGACCAGCTGTGGGAATTATTAAGTTGATTTGCGATAACAAGGTATAGAGCAAGTAATGTTGATTGGAGTGTGGATCACATAGTCCAAGGCACTGCAAAGTTGGGTGTTGAGCATGGATGAGCGAGCCGAACCCGCCGGGGCTCGAACCCGAGATCGTCAACCTGTGATGCCAACATTTTTAACCATTAGGCCATCGCGTCCACTATGTTTGTAATGCTAAAATTCTCAATATTGACCACCGCTATGGACATGGAACACCGTTATGTACACCGCACTGGCTATGACGAGCCAGTGAGCCCTGCACAACCGACATCACCAACTTATAGTGAAAAAGGTATTGCTCAAACTCGTGTGCGGTTTCTTGCGAAAAGAAAAAGAACGCTTGGGTGGACACACACTTTTAGTACAACTGTGGAACGGAATCGCCCAAACATGGTCGATATCCGATTTCTAATTACTTGCGATGGATGAGTATATTCATCTAATAGGAATGATGCACAAATGAACCCCACATCGACAGAGTGGTTCATCATCAGAATCATCAAACGGCAAACAATGCCAAAAAGCATCATAGCCCCATCCACTCGTTATTTATGCGATGCCACACAGTATACACCAGGGGTGGCCAAACTGCGGCTATTTCGAGACTTTGCTTGTGGCTCTAGCCTTGATGAATTAGACATGCATTTTCCCGCTAAAAGTCAAAATTACGTACAGTTTTGACAAACCAACACTTGAAGGAACTGCTCCGAACTGCTTTAACATCATACCAACCTAATTTCAAACATCTTGCAGCCCAGGTGGACACTCACAGTATAACACGCATCACCAATATTAATCAATAGCTATACTTCGTTGTGAATAAACTCGTATTTCTTATTGTGCTTGTGTTGTGGCTCTTATGAAACTGGATTTTGTTATATGCGGCTCGAGCATGAAGCAGGTCTGGCCACCCCTGATATACACTGACACACGTACTTAGTAGTACGCACACACCCAAACAGCATGGTCTTCAATAAGAATGCATAAAAAAAACAAGCATGGGCCATACACAGTGTGATCCGTATGCAATGTTCCAACAAAAATGAGGTCAAGTAAACACAAATAAATACATCACTTTTAGAAGTCCGCGCTTGGGGGTCGTTGGGTTGGCAAGAGATAAACGGGCACGGCATAGACAGAGTATATATAAACGGACAAAATCGGGTTTGTGCACACAGCCATTGAATTTCAAGTCGAATTTAAATCTAATGTATCACATATCTTGCAGTTTGGTCAATGCCACTCCGACCACAGCAAAGTATATACTAACCCTTGCACAATTACAAGTCCCCTCATCTTGATCCCTTTCCATTTATTGTCGCAACCCATAATTTGAACCTATTAAGTAAACAATTATTTTGAAAATATTTTCTGCCCTGTATTAAAATTTAATCTGTTTTACTTTCCAGATATGTGTGGTATTTATCTGTGTCGCTTTTTGTCTTCAAATAATTACATTTTTCTATGAAAGATGATGCCTGGTTAACTCAATCGATAAAAGTGTTGGGAATACGTTTCTAGCGACTCATCTCTGGTCGTTCTGACTTATGTTCGAATCCTGTGAGGGAATGATTGTATGCGAGAGGTCTGCTGGACGCCTCGGTGCATGGCGGTTCATGTAGGCGCTACTTACGCTTCCTCCATCAACCAGGTACATAAACGGAAAAATGAGAAATACGATCATCAAAAACCTTAACCCCGATTCGGAACTGGTATCTGCACGAGAGGTCGTTGTTCGCCATATGGTTAAGCTGTATTCTCGACTTTCTTCCCCCGCGGGATAAAAATGATATCCTATCCTAACTTACCAAGACCAAATATTGTATGTCAGATCCACGTTCACGTAAGCGCTGATTAATCTGTATTTTCGGGTTTCCTCTCCCGCGGATAAAAATGAAATCCTATTTTTTCTATCCCCGCAAAAATTAGGATGAAATTACGGAAAAAACGCTAATTTTTACGCGGTGTTCATTTCCACATGTTGAGACTATTAGTACGGCTTTATTATGCTAAAGTTTGCTATTTTTTCAAACATTAAAATAAATCGCTCTATTATTACTTCGTTAATTTTTTTTGTTCAGCGATAAGTCAAACCCTCTCCCTTTCCTATTCTCAGAAACAATAAGCCCCTGCCTGTTCCATGTCAGAGATAAGACACCGAGACCCATCGAAGATTAATATTACCTCTATTACAAAAAATATAACCATAAATTCCAAAAAAAAATTTCCAAATTTCTCAATTTAAAATCGAGTCTATCCAGCCAAGATTGCAGTTCATCATCTGGTGTTTTCGAGTCGGCCTTGATGGGATCTTTTTCAAGCATAAACTGAAATATCTCCAAGTACGTTGAGGTGTCGTGGGGGACTCTGTTCTTTTGTAACCAAAGTTTTAAAAGTCCCGGGTTTGATGATGATAGATTTCCTCGTTCTTTTTGTCTTGTTTGGTGCTTTAAAACATCAAGTAAAGACCTCATTCCATGTTCTCCGATTTGGTTTCGCGATAAATTTAAGCAGACGAGAGAAAAACAGCCTGGGACGTATACTTTTCCGTGTTTGTGTGATATCCTGTGGTCCAGTAAAGGATGGACTTGTTCTAACATATCAGGAGAGTCCACATCCAGCATATTCCCACGTTTGCTGTCCTTCCCTCCAGATTTTCTGCCTTTTGATTTTGGCGTTTCAACGACAGACATTTTTGACGGTAACTTTGATGGTTCTTTTTTGCCTTTACCTTCATCCTTTTTAGCAGGCTTGTCTCCCCCTTTTCCTGCGTCCTTCTTCTTCGACGAACCTCTACTGCCTCGTGTTTTATCCACCTGTGAACCACTCCGATTGCTCCCAGGTCTATCTTTAGAGTCGCCACGCCTTGAACCTGGAGCAGAACTGCCACGACCAAAGATTCCACGTTCGGACATCATTTTTCGTCTGTGGACAACTTCTTCATGAGTCAAAGTGAACCACTGAAGGGAAGCAGCGAGCGCTTGTGCTCCAGAATTTGAAATACTATTCGACGCAAGAGATAATGAAATCAGTACACGGTTCATGCGTAGTCCCCCAGCGATACTTTTTGCTCCATCATCGGAAATACGGTTGAATGCCAGATTAAGGGTCAGAAGTTCTGGACTCGCGCAGTGTCAGTGATCCAAGAGCTTTTCCAATCTTTTCAGCCCCTTTATCAGTGATGGAATTGTTTCTCAAAGACAAATGTTGGATAGCAATATCTTTTACTGATCAGCTCACTAAAAGGCTCCGTATCAGGTATGGCATTACCCTCGATTGCTACAGTTTTTACATTTGAGAGAGCAGGTAAAAAGTTGGTTAAAAGTCTGAATGTATGGTCAGTTAATCCTGAATGCCAAAGATTCAACGTGGTCAGTTTATCAAGTAAACAAAGCTTAAGTACAGTGATCAATTTTTCTTCAATTTTCACCCACGGATGTATATTTGTTGTGCGTGGTTTATTTGTAACTGCTTCGTGTCCTCAACTTCGAATTCGCACTGGATACTCGGCTTGAAAAATACGTTTTCTCCACTGCAGTGTAGGTCGATGGTGGGGGATCTTCTTCTACACATTCCTCCTCTTCTTGTGGGGAAGTTTTTGAGTCGTCACCTGGGAATGTAACGATAAATACACTGACAAGGAAATGAACTTTATTTCACAGTATGCAATTAACAATGTTTACAACTTTGTCTAGTTACGAGATTTACCCTGCGTATTGTCATTCCATCCAGTGTAGGAGGAACCAGGTTGTTGATCTTGTCCCAAGGCTGTGGTTACGGTGACTAGCATTGACCTTATCCAGATAGTCAGGTATTTTGAATTTCTAATTAGGTAAAAGTAATTTCTACGTTGAGTAATTTCGATTAACCTTATGTTGACCTTTGCAGTAAAATTTTGACATAGATCATGATTTTGCTGCAAAAGAAGCTAAAAATATAAATATCAGCAACTTCATTTTTATATCTGATTCTTTTTTATTACCCGCAACTTCAATCTAAACTGAAAACATTCCAACAGAACTGAACCCCAACAGTAAAGTGCAGTGAGTGGTATCTATCCTGGATGATGATAAAAAACCCACTTTGCCTCCATCTAGTCGGCTTTTAAGTGACACAGGAAACATGTTAGAACTATTCTAAAGCCCGTACCAACAAGGCCGAAACATTATTTCATTATTGTTTGAATAACGTTCATAAACTAAATCTGGTAAAACAACTCGAATACTAAACCCGAGAAGATGCCATTAACTGCACTTCACTATAGCTGTTCAGTCATTTATGGATGTTTTCTATATAGGGTGCAGTTGCGGGCGCTAGATTTTTTGTAGTAGCTTGTTGTTTATTTTAAGTCCTGCAATAAACATTTGTGTAGGTTTTTTTAGGTTTGTTCATTTTAACTTGCGATTTACAGCAGCACAACAGTACACGTGCGTTTGTTTACATTTTCCACCAAGCGGTTTGCTATGGGTGCTAACAGAGAGTGGTTGTTTTCATTGCTGTGTTTATCCTTGAAGACTTGTGAATACACTTCACGCAAAGCTTCGTTACCTAAAACTATGACAACCTTACATGTATTGTGGCTTTAGAGTTGCTTTCGGTCTTGTTCAGAGCAAATTTTGACAAAAAGAGGAAAGGAAAGAGCATATTTGACAAAGTTAGCGCAAAAAACTGTCTGTTAAACAAGGCCAATCATATCAATAAAAACAATATTTGATAGTTTTTTATTGAAGTTTCCTCGACAGCGACAGTGACCAAGAAACACAACAATTTATAAATTTTCATAGGTTTTCTTTACTAACCTGGAGGAGACGGAGGTCTTGGGTTTTGCTCTCACGATAGGAGCCATATCTTTATCTTGACAAGTTCTTTGCCATAATTCGGCAAAATCACCCGGGAAATTTCCTGTGCAATTGTACGGTTCCGGTGTTGATGAATCTTCTGCTCTGGAATTTGCTGACGCTGGACCGCCTCCTTTGATCGATTTTTCTGCTTTCTTCCCCATTTTTATTACCGGTATTTTATAAATTGATTCCTTTAAAATCTGGGAGATTAGAATCATGATAATGAAAAAAAAGTCAAAACAAGTTACCACCATATTTGGTGTTATCATCCGGCAGTGTGGCAGAATTTTGATTTTCTTTGGGTGTCTGAAATATTCATTTTCATTTTCTTCGGGTGACAAAAAATTTCAAAAACCATCAACACTGCTATTTCATAGCAGTATTGACGTTTTTGAACTTTTGGTACAGTTTGCGTCTTTGTTTCATTTTTTCTGTTATCATGCACATTTTGTTCATTTAGAGTATTAGGATAGGATATCATTTTATCCTGCGAGAGAGGAAGCCGAAGAATACAGCTTAACCATATAGCAAACCACGACCTCTCGTGCAGATACCAGTTTTGAATCGGGGTGAAGGTTTTTGGATTTTCGCATTTCTCATTTTTCCCATGCATGAACCTGGTTACCGACTCCCGCAAATCGCATCTTTAAAACAATAAAAGCAAAATATAAAATTGATAATGCGGTACAGTATGTGGAAGTGTAGGCGATGGTGGCTATGTCAAGTCACATAATGAAATATTGAAAATACTGTAGTATAAAACTATGGGCTATGTGTTTTTTGATGAATTTGTAAATCAAGAAGGTATTCTTGCAGGTTGCGGTATAGTTCTAAACAAGTTAAATGTTCTTTCTTCTTTTATACTGTTACCTAGCCTACATCGGCAAAAATAAATGGTTTGAAAAATTTGAACCGTAATTTGTATTTTTTGTAAAGCAAAAACGGGTCTAGAGAAGTTTAGTACCATATTCCGAACGTTATTAAAACAAAAACTGGCAGAATATTCTCATCCTAACAAGGGGACGCCAATGCTGCAAGCATCTGGCATTGTCTCCCGGGTTAAGATGAGTCGCCTGCAACATGGGAAAGTTTTATGATAATCGATATATGGTACTAAACTTCATGAGACCCTCAAAAATAAGCTTTGGCTGAAACTTGAAAAATATTACCGTACTGGTAAGATATTCAGAAGACACTACACGGCAAATTTTTATCCAAGATAAACAAAAAGACAGCCAAATGGCTTTATAAGAAGTGATTTAGCAGGGAAAATTATCCAAAAGTGTGACCTGAACTTGTTTTTTTCACGGACGGCTTGTTCTAACGTTTTTTGAAATCTCATGGCTGCGCAATCTGTCTATTAGTTTCACTATATAGTTGGCTAAAATAACTACATACCGGTACCCATGTCCAACATTTTCGGCTGAAGTATAACCAGGAAGTCTAGATATAACCAGGTAACGTCAGAATAAAATGAAAAATTTCACGTATCGGCGACTATAGCAACCGGTATGCATGGAAGACTTCCCTGTAGCGATTCGAACTTTGACACGCTGATAACGTGGTACATAGAGCCCCGTGTCTTTAGGATATTAATTTTTAAATCAGGTTCCTCAAAACAAAAAAAAAACATCATACTTATAGTCATTTATTTTACCAAAGAAAACATGCGAGATTAACGAATCAGAGCCTGGGTTGTGATGGAGCGACAGAAGCGCGAATAATTGCCAAGCAAAGCCTGATGAATTCTTAGTCTTGGGACTATGCTTGATACCTTATGGTTCATCATTTGAGATAAAAAGCAAGAATACATATTTTTTCGAGACAGCTCCGGGCACAGATATGTCCCCCCTTTCATAATTATTATAACGACCAGACATGATTTTATTCCCGCATTTTTGTTATTTTTAACATGTTAACAGTATACAAGCCACAATCTCTACAAACATTTCTTTCTGGTTATAACTTTGGAGTCTCTGGCGCACTCCACCCACCTCCTTTGTCCCTATATACCTCACCTATCTAGCCCACTACCCACAGCGAACCCGCCCTACCCGATTAGCCTTCCTATAACTGCCCTGTTCCCCACTGTCCGCTCGCCTATTCGTCCCCAAAACAGCTGACCAACATATTTTCTTGAACACTTAACCAACCAATCCCACCCACCTGCCCTGTCACACGCCCTATAGTCCTGCCTGACCCCAGCCATCTAGGACAAATTCCCCGTGTCCTCACAGCTACCCTTAAACTCTCTATCAAATCTGAAGTCATGCCAAATATCGAGATTATATACGACTCGTTTACGCCAAGGGAGCTTTTAAACTTGTCATGCTCAGCATTAGTTCTTTCTCTTTATTCTCTAGTACAAAATTAGTAGGAAAAAGAAGAAAGGGGACCACTGTTGAGCTGAATACCTTCAAAAGTTACCATGGCATAAACGAGACGTATATAAACTCCATATCTGGCGGGGCTCCAGGCCAGTTTATTCAGATTTATTTGAATTGTGGAACTGGTTAGAAGCCAGTTAAACAATACTTGGCCCACTGTTTTTTTATTCTGTCCAAAAATGAGGCAAGATCCATGGGTTTTATATATGACCCGTTTACCCCAAAGAAACATTTAAACACGTCTAGCTCAACAACGCTAATCAAAGTACATTTCTTAAAATCAACAGCTACTGAAGATCTTATGATATAATTTGGTGTAACTCCGTCCAAAAAAAACTGCCACAACCTACCCCTCTGTGTACTGTAATGAAAATGCAATCCCCGCTCTTCAAGAGTTACTTAACAAAGGTATATTTCAATAAAAACTATAAAATCGGATTTTTTTGTTAATTATCCTGCGAGAGAGGAAAGCCGAGAATACGGCTTAGTCATATGGCGTACCATGACCTCTCGAGCAGACACCAGTTCAGAATCGAGGTGAAAATTTGGGTTTCTGGCGTAAGCAGCTCCTATGTGAACCACCGCGTACCAGCGAGGCGTCCAGCAGGCCTCTCACATATAATCATCCATCACGGGATTCGTACCCAGCACATTTGAGATGCGTAGCTTGAAGCGTATTCCCAACGCTTTACTGCTTGCCATATACATAATGAATGCTAATGAAACTTACATTCTCGATTGTAGAAGTACAGAAAACTATGTCATACTAGAATATCAATTTATCCTGAGCTCAAGCATATGGCGTACCACGACCCTTCGTGCAGATACCAGTTCCGAATCGGGTGAAGGTTTTAGGCCATGGTATTTCGGATTTTTCCTGTACTTGGATTTGGTTGGGTGGAGGAAGCCGTAGGCGAACGACCGTGCACCGGCGAGGCGCCTAATCACCATCCCTCGCGGGATTCGAACCTGCGTCATGATCAGAGATGCGTAGCTTTAAGCGTATTCCCAACGCTTTCACCGATTGCGCTAACCGGGCGCCCGCGCGTTCCCGGATTCTGCATGCAACATGTTTATTTACATGGTCAATGATTCCAGATATTTCAGCGGAAAACATCCGAAATAGTACAGTATTATTCGAATCAGATCCGATTTCTCAATGATTCACATTCAGCCAGCTCTACACATTCCTTTCGCAGACCCATTGACCAGACTCGCGAACTGTAACATTGGTCGCTGAGAAATTAAAGACCGCAATCCACGTTTGCGTGAGTTACGTTTATTCTAATTTTCCGTTGCCTTTGCTTTTGCGTGTGCTTCGGTGATTTGTAGGCATGTTAATATGTACTACGCAAATCAGTGCAGGCGTCTATTGCCGTATTTATTTTATTACCCCAAACGCAACGCAATGCATCGGTAAGACAATTTCACGTGTATGAGTCACGAACGTGGGGCAGCGTCAAAAATAGGGGCGACGAAACCGAATGATTTAGAATGCGAATCTGATTCGTATGATTTTTTCGAATCGGATCAAATCACTAATCCCGTGTAAATAACAAATATCCCATTTTTAGTTTTATAACTTGTCTCCATTGTGAAAATCAAGACATAGTTATGCTTTTTAGTTTATATTTTCAATTCACCATCTATGTCCAAGAGCGCAACAATTTTCATACGACAAAATACAATCGAATAATTCGATCTATTCGAATAATTTCTGCCTCGAATCGATCCGAATCACCGAATCGAATTGCCCATCTCTACTCAAAAGGTTAAAAATTGGACCCGTTGGTCCAGATTGCAAACCGTTGTCCAGACTCGCGAATCGTAACATTGGTCACTGGCAGATTAAGGGTCGCTGTTAACTATTTATTTATATTAATATTTCACCAACGCCTTTAATGAACTTATATTAATCTCACTAAGTTGAATGGTTCAATGGGATTATGCACTTTGTACTCATCAAATAAAATAAACAAACACAAATAATGTCTCACATCCTACTTTGTAGTAATTAAAGATTATATGTATTTAGGCGCCTTAAAATTATTGGAACGTTTGTAAAGTATGGCCCATTGATAAACCTCGCCGGCACGGCGTGGTTTATCCATGGTCCATACTTGACAAATATCAACACCATTGATTTCTTCTATATCTATATTTCAGATATTTTGGCGTAATTGTTTAATTATTTATTTTAAATTTTTGGGTTAATTGGGTGAAGCAACATGCCATATTACTTGAAATTTCAAAAGGAATAGAACATAAACAAATGTAAATGTAATTTATCGGTTCTTTCTTTTCACATATTCGGGATTATCCGTATTTAGGCGTTAGGGAATTTAAACCAGAAAAAAATTTGCCACGCCCTTTCAATTTCGCTGATAGATTTTACAAGTTGAAAGATAACTATACAGGTGTATATACGTATTATGACGTATTAACTCATGGATAGGCTCGGATCATTCTGAAAGATCCAGTATTTTTTGCGATACTATCTCCGAATATGAAAGGACGCTATCTGACGCTGCCTGCACCAATAAGTGACTTGCATCTACATGGAAAAGCCTTGGGAGGAGGACGAGCCGGGCATTTAAAACGAATAAAATAGAGTTCACTCAAAAAACAAACACTTCGACCCCTTTAGTCAGTATCGAAAACTGGTCTTTAAATGTCTTTAAATGCACTCTAACATTCTAAAGAGTATTGAAAGAAATAAAAATACAAACTGATATAAATCATTCAAGGGATCAAGCCCCAGTAGTGCCATGAAAAGAAATATTCTATTTTGAATATTTAAAATTATGATGTACCATTTGTGATAAATTTGAGCAAAAGGAATTCAAATATAGAGGAAAAATGCACAAACTAAGAAATAAAAATACAACGTTTTTATTAAATATTGTAACTAGGGCTGGGCAAAACCGAATCGTTCAGAATTCGAATCTAATTCGAATATTTTCTCGAATCGGATCGAATCATAAATTGTACGTAAATAACAAACATACCATTTTTACTATCACAACTTGTCTCCATTGTGAAAATAACTGCGCTGCACCGGTAACATAGTATAATTTAGTAGACGTTGACGGGCGTTTCCTATGTGCACGCGTTATACACGTATAACCTTCACACTTGTGCAATAAAACATACAATCTCAATAAGTGTCAAATACACGTTGAAATTGACATTGGATTGGAATAATTAAGTTCGTACATGAAGAGCAATAAATCAATCAACGACAATTCGAGGGTTTCGAAAAATTACACGGAATCACATTCAAAAGACTCTGGCGACGCCTTGTAAAAGAAAGCCCTCAGCCACGGTGTAAGTGACACTGAAATAGCCCAATAAAGTCGGTACAAATGCAATGGAACAATAAGTTCAAGTTTCAATACGTTGATTTGAAATACGCTTCTAAGAAAAAAATTGTCTAAGTTATTATCACCAGAGTGGGCGATCCATCTGTGACGTCATCGTGGTCGACAAAATGAAATTTCCATCAAGGGGAAAAGATTGCATTAATCATATGGCGAACCAGGGTCTCTCGTGCAGATACCAGTTCCAGATCAGGGTGAAATATTTTGGCTTATCATATTTCTCATTTCCCTGTGCGTGGATTTGGTGCGCGCGTGCAAGAAATTAAACACATACATCCTACCTCATCACTCTGGACAGGCGATACTGTGATACAGAACTAGGCAATCTATATATCTAAAGATAATCAATTTTCTGCTTTTTCGAGTCGTTGTATCAAATTTTCTAGGAAATAATTGCCGCTAAATACTGCACATCCGTTAATATGAAACCAAACGCCAAAACTGTTGTTATTTCCTTTCAGAAACTGCTTTTACCCAGTAAGAAAATTTCTTCCCAGACATGTTTTGTTGAGTATGAGTCACTGATGGATCGCGCCACGAAGGTGCGATCCATCTGTCACTCATACTCGACAAAATAAAATTTTTGTGGGGAACTTTTTTACTTAACCCGAACTTATTCTATCAGCTGTGTAGCAGTGTGATCAATAACTGGGTAGACTATGTAATCAATTTTCTTCTCTTCGCGTGTTGTTGTATGGGTTGTTCAATAATTGGAATGGTGGTAAAAGGTTTTACCATCACCCAGAGCAGATTCCACTCACTGCACTTTACCATGCCGGTTCAGTTCCATTTGGGATGTTTTCCGTTTAGAGTGCAGTTGTTGGCGTGACATCTTTAGTAACTCTTTGCTATTAAGTGGCCTTTGATTAGTTTCTATTAGGCGCTGCCTCCGGCCTTACTCAAAGTAAATTTCAATAATAAAAAATATTATATCCGCAACACCAACTTATAGCGTTATATTTTAATATGTTAATTCAAGCCTAGAGAGTTAACTTTATTAAAGAATATCTTTCATTAGTTTATGTACCGGCAAGATCATGATGTCTAAAGGGCGCCAAAAATTGAATTAACTAACAAAAAAATAGAAAATGAGGGAACCATGATCAACTGCTTCTAGTGTTTCTTAATTCGTATCAAAAATAGAAGAAAAATAGAAAAAGAATAAAAAAAAAAAAAAAAAAAAAAAAAAAAAAAAAAAAAAAAAAAAAAAAAAAAAAAAAAAAAAAGAAAAAATAAAAAAAAAAAAAAAAAAAAAAAAAAAAAAAGAAATAAAAATATAACAAAAAAAAAAAAAAAAAAAAAAAAAAAAAATAAAAAGGAACCCAACGTTTCGAGTATATTCATAAAAGGCGAAAATCAAATTGTCGGTTCTTCCTCTTTGGTCTAAGCATGTCGAAGTCATGTCAAGTATCGGGTATCTGTGGATCGCGCCGCCGTGGCGCGGTTGGTCTGTTGCCCCCTATTTCAAATAAAAATTAAGAAGACTGTTTGTTATTACTAACATTCTATTAGGATCGATACTATGAGAATAAATCGACCTAACGTTCTGTTTGTTCGTATTAAATTGATGATAATTTTGATAATGCTATACATTATTTTCTACATATGCTCGAAGGAAATAAATTTCGGCTATTTATGAAATTTTGAAAAATTGATTTTAGGATAATCAAAAAATAAAACCATTTTTTTTACCTCTGCGTAAGCTAAGGGATAAGAACGACGCCAATTTAATGTGTCAATTATGATGTTAATTGAACAATACTGTCGCCAGTTCCGACGAGCCTGACGCGTGCCAGAGTCGAGAAATCGCCCCCGGGAGATTTACGTTAGCGAAAAGGAGACTCCAGTGCCCACGCCCACGTATAGGAGACTGTGCGTCTCACGGTGAAAAGTTTTTGTGAACACTGCTAAAAACCTACGTAAAATTAAATTCATTTTTTTCATTGTTGTAAATATATTTTGCAACCATATTCTAAAGTATGTGTCACAGAGGATTCGTACATATCTGGTGAGATTTATCTATGGTCCATTGTTGGTAACCTCATTATTAGTAAGTGTATATCTCGTTAAACTCCTTTTTTGAATAACTATGAAATCCGATATAATTTACGCATTTCTTAACAGTATCATAAACTACTATCTGTTGACCAAGGTAACCGGTAACTCGGAGAGAAACAGGATTTGCTAATTTAATCCGATCGAAATTTGTCGCGCTCTCTCTCTGGACTGGGCGTGGTTCACGCAATTAACGTATAATTCATTGAAAATGAACTTCCAGATGCTTTTTATAGCGGATGGACAAGCGATGTACATCATTTCATCGAGGAAAGTTTTAGGTGAAGGATTGTAGGAAAACTGTACTTTCAATGGCATAGCGTCTGACTTTGAAAGTTAAAATAAAATAATAATGAGCAAGGGATATGTTAAACTTTTGATCTGGTATGTATAGCTGGTGAAAGAAAACAAAAAATAATTTGCAAATGTATGAAACAAGGACTGGAACTCAGTGTGGGAAGCTTAAATAAACAGTTATTAGGGAAACTAAGATTCCAACGGTAATGTTAGACCGAGAGACTTGAGGGTTATGATGATGAGGAATGTGTTGAACTTGATATTTCTGATCCGATATGTACAGACGGTGAAAACAAAACGCAATAATTTGCCGAGGTTTCGGCATATTATTTCGTTTTGTTTTTCAACGGCTGTGCGTGCCCCGGCATACTTCTTGCGTGTCGTAAGGGTCGTCTAAAATATAACAATGGTGTAGATTGTTTCACTGTCGCCCAGCGCAAATACCATTTAGTGGTGGGCAAATGATGTGATAGATGTCTTAGTATGTTTCGTGCGTGTCGTAAGAGACGACTATAAGGAAAAAAGAAGTGATAGATAGTTTTACTGGCGCTCAGAATAGATAGCAAGTAACCGTTTTGTTTCAATCTTTTTTACTTGAATAGAAAAAATGTTCAATTTATCATTGTCCAAAGGGATCATACATATCTATTTTTAAAAAACACGCCTTGCTTAAATCTTTTAATCAAAAAGGCAAAAGTTTATTTTAAAGTCGCCCGAATAGTAGCAAATGAAAAAAAACAATTACCGTCATCAATTTTGACTTTGCCAAATTCGCTTCGCCGAGCCAATCTGGCAACGCTGACTACCGCAAAAAAACTGTCATACCTAACAGAGGCCCCGGTAACCTAGATTTTAAATTATAGCCGACGGGCACTATGCAACCAATTTGGCACAGCAGGGCAAGGTTGCACCGTGCGCGTCGGCTGCTAAATGCACTGCGGCGAAGCCGAAGCGCGTTTGCCGCTCGATTATTGTTAAATAGCCCAAAATTTAACCTACCGTTTGTGGTAACTTAATATTTGCTCTGATTTCAAAAGAGATGACTTCCGACAAAAACGGAAATCTCTCTTGTTTGCTTAATGAATGTTACACCGAATCGAGGTCAGCGAGTATTATTTGGGCCCGATACTCCTCAATTCGTGACACAATATAGATGACGTCACAATTGCAACATTTTTTTCTGAATATAGCGCTACGAGCGCAAGAATTTTGTCAAATCAAAAACAAAACCCAAAGACGTAGTCATTTTCCTTTCACGACAAAAATCGTAACAACGCAGTAACGGAAAAAGTAATGCAAGGAAATTCGTGATTCATTTTCGTAGTGTTTATCGAGCATCTATTTCACGGCGTCCGTTTTTTCGGAAAATAACTGTTATATTTTTATAATTATACAGATTCTTTTAGATCTAGTCCATGAAATATTGGACCTTTAATAAATTTAAAGATGCTTAATTTTTGGGTTTTACCGGTTATTTTATTATCATCTCATATGTACCTGGCATCTGCAGCGATCGAAGGTAAGAAGCGCGAACGCGAATTTATGTGAATTATTAATAATGTGGTACATTGAAAATCATTTCAAATGTTTAAAAAATGTTTCAAAAAATGATTTTTTTTGTGTCGAGGTTTCTTATTCGAAGCAACATTAATTTGTTAAGTTGATTTGTTGGTTTTTGAAATTCCGAAGCCAATTAATTTATTTTCTTAAGCATGAGTCACAAGATGGACCGCGTTTCATCGACACGATCCATCAGTGAATCATACTTAACAAAAGATAGGATAGGACATCATTTTTATTCTGCGGGAGAGGAAAGCCGAGAATACCGCTTACCATATGGAGAACCACGACCTCTCGTGAAGATGCCAGTTCCGAATCGGGGCGAAGGTTTTTGTTTTATCGTATTTCTCGTTTCTCCTTTGCATGAACCTGGTTGGTGGAAGAAGCCGCAAGCTTTGTCGAACCTGCGTCATGACGATAATCCCTCATGGGATTTGAACCTGCGTCATGACGATCAGCGATGCGTGGCTCGAAGCGTATTCGCAACGCTTTGCCGATTAAGCTAACCGGGCAATTTTATTTCCGGTTGGGTATACACTAACTTATATACAATACACTCATCTACGGTTTTTTGTTAATAAACAGGAATATTCTTCAGCCGATAAAAAAACTGTGCATTTCAAACAGAAATTTTGTTTTGACAAGCATGTGGGGTAGATGTACATAAGTTCATCATGAGCGACTCTTGCTTGAAGCTGTCCGAAATATTCAATTCCGAATTTACGAATTCATGAATTATTCGATTTTGATATATTCCCGAAAATACGTCTTTATATGTTTATAACAATACTATGATTCAATTATTCGATTCGATTCAGAAATTAAAAAATGTTTGATTTTCGACGTCCCTTAAAGTCTAACAAAATGCAGTAAAATCACCAAACTTCAACAGTAATTACACTCGGTGACATTGAAATAAAACTAGAGAATCAACATTTTCCACCGGGTATAGGCGGTTGAAGGGAACGCACCGCTATCAGCAGTCCATACTTGACATTAATCTGGTTAAAAAGACGGTTTATAATTTTGGAAATAAGAAATTTCTAGAAATGAACAGTAAATTTTTTACAGCATAGTCTTTCCTAAAAGTGTGATTTGGTAGTTTTGAAAAGACTTACGCTGTTCGCTTAGCCCATGTTATTAAACTCCGGACTGAATTGGAAGTAATTTCAACAACATAAAAAAAAAATTCTCTAAAATAAGTCTTCGTGATATTTTTTTATCCTCGTTACTCAACGAATTACATCTCACGCAGACTGCAAATGTTGGATTTCCATTGTCAAACGAACACCTTGTAAGAACGCTGACAGGCTTTCCACTCGGCAAGAATGCGAAGCAGCTGGATGTTGCCATGACGACGTGACGTCACTATTTGTTCTTGGATGGAAAGGAACATGTTACGAAAGAAATGGTGAGTGCTTTTTTAAAGGAAATTTCTTTTGGGTTTCTTTGTTTAATCAAATTTAAATATATATATTTCTTGATTGAATTTCCCGAGCTTGCGTCAAGCGCATTCAGTTCTGATCTACTTATTAATATTCCTATTATTTAAAACAGGAAAATGTCCTATCAAAGCATGCCAAGTTCCACCAGCCGAAAGAGAAAAAGTTGGATTTTACGCGATCAATAAAAGGAGATGCAAAAGACTTGGAGGATGTTTCGATGAGAGTCGGCAAGATCCTACCTGTTTCAAAAGTGAGTTTTGCTGTAATAGGGTTCTGATCGTATTTTATTATGAAGGCACTTTATGGAGTGGATCACCCCGCACAAGGCACTGATATACGGACATGGTTAAAGATGCTGGAAAGATATGATATTTTCCTGTTCGGATTAGGCTACCCGTGGATTAGGCTGCCCATGGCCCTATACTAGCGGTCACTTATAGACTCACAGGATTAAAATTGCTGGAAAGATATGATCCTTTCCCTTTTCGCTTAGTTTACCCTTTAAGATATTACACCTAGGGTTGAGTGGTGGGCATGGATTAACGAGCTGAATTAACAATGGATTAACTTTAACCCGAGATCTTCAACCCGCGACATGTTTAACCAAAAGGCCTTCGCGCACAGTAATGGACTACGGTCGCCTCTTAGATAATCTGTATTTATTTCCGAATGCTATTATATCGTATCGATACCTAATAAATGGCACAAATTTTCAAAAATTGGTGAAATATGTTTCATACCTCATCATATCCGATAAAAAATCATAACCAATGCCCAAAATGAGTGTTCGGGACTGTGACTAAGTGAAATAAGTAAACACAAAATCTCGAAAAAAATACCTTCCCAACATATATAGTCAAGCATGGGTCACTGATGGATCGCGCCGGCGAGGCGCGGTCTATCTGCGACTTATGTTTGACAGAATAAATTTAATGATTGGGAAATTCAAATTTCATAATGTATGTTAGCGTTTGCTTACCACGTGTCTATTAAATTATACTTCAATTTCTTACTTCCATCCACAGAACGAAAAAATTCTGAATTAAAGTTCAGAACAACTACCGAAGCGATAACAACAGACACAACCCAACCAGGGCCGGGATTCAGAGTTACTGAAAGTGTTGGATTAGCAATGGTAGAACCAGCTGTGAAGTAAGTTCTTAAAGATGTTCATTCACTGTATTGAAGTAAATATTAACGACAATTTCACAGAAAAGGGCTAGGAATTGGGTTTTCTTACACCGGCGTGTTTACGGAAACTAATACAATAAAGTTGTGTTTCTTTCTCAATCTTGACTCCCATTAATGAGTAAACGATGAATATACATTCATTATTGTGCGATCTCACATGCATTTTTTTATAGTCACTCCTTGGAGTGGATGACACTGTCCAAGGCACTGTAACAGTGGGCACTTATAGACGGACTGGGTTGCTGGAAAGATATGATCTTTTCCTGTTCGGCACATCCATGTTAAAACTACAAGCTTTTGTAGCTCTCAGTGAAATATCGATGCTACTACATTCACTTTGGTTCATTAATACCTTTTTTTACAATATTAATATGTTAGCTTTTATGGGTTACACCCAAAGCTCGTGAAAAAATATGAACTTGCGATTAATGACAATGCGGTGACGCGTGATGGTTTAACAGCAAGAATAACATTACGCCATCCGCAGCATTTCGGTAAAAAGCAAAATGCCCCTGTAAGAAACAAGTAGGCCTGGGCAAATCGATTCGGTGATTCAAATCGATTCGAAGCACACTATATTCGAATCAATTGTGAATCGTTCGTAGGAACAAATACTTACTAACTGCACTAGAATTTTCATTTTTAACGACAAAATTTAATCGATTCGACCAAAATCGGTTGTTTTTTGTCGTTAAAATATGAAAATTGTTCACACTGGAAATATACTATAAACTATCAATTCTTGATTTTCACAATAAAGACAAATTGTAATGGTAAAAATAGGATATTTTGTTATTTACATCGAATTCGTGATTCGACCAGATTCGAAAAAATTGATCGAATCATATTCGGATTCCAAATGATTCGGTTTTCCCAGCCCTACCTGCAAGAAACATTATGAAGCGGTATACTATAATGTAAACTTGTGTATGTACGTAGAGTCCACCCAAGTTGAGGCAAACGATGTTACTCCTTATTTTTTATGCACCGTTATAACTGTTCAACACAAATGCACAATAGGCGACACATATTGGGATTATTAAAAATTAAGATGGCAACCTGTTTGTTCTTTTTTAGTATTTTTCGCTATTCCCATTCGAACTTCCCCAAGCCACGACCGATTTTCCACTAATGGTATCAATTATTGTTATTGTAAAAATTAGAAATATTTTTGTTAACGAAATGTTTCCTTATTATAGTGCAACCTATTTGTTTTCATACGCGAAATCAATAAACGGATTTAAAGCTTTTCAAGCCAAATTAAACATACTTGCACTTGGGTATAATTTAAACTTATTTTCAGGAGCGGAGAAGTCATAAAAGCACAAATGTCCGTCTTAGAAGATTCCACTTCACAAATGACAAAAAAGAAAAGTGATACCGTGTTTAAGAAATCTGCACACTCAACAACAATGGCAACTACCACGACAAAACCCAAGACTTATGCAACCGAAACGACGATTCCAGTGGCGACTAACAGCTATACAACGTCAATATCTACCGACACAAACACAACATTAACAACAACGCTATCAGAGACGTCTTTACCAACACAATCTACGAATATCTCAGCTTCGACTATTTCAGTAGTATCAACATCGGCAATGGCGTCATCAACTACATCCTCAAACTCTACGGCTATTATTCCAACTGTTACATCACCAATTGCGACAACAATATTTTCCACATTCACAACAAATCTTACTACCCCACAAGTAACGTCATCAACTACGTCACCCATGACGTCATCATTTATATCCACATCAAACCCAATGTCAGTTAAACCAACACGATCACCGGGGTACTATGGACCGAATGGTATATATGTGTTGGGAGGTTTCACTATGTTTGCACAATGTCCCACTGAGAAGCAACAAAAGAAATCGTGCATGAGGAAATCAATGACAAAGTAAGAGATACAACTCACGTCACTTTACCATGGCGGTTTAGTTCCATTTGGGATGTTTTCAGTTTGCGGTGCAGTTGCTGGTATTACATCTTTTAATAGCTCTTTGCTATTGAGTGGACGTTGGTTGGTTTCCTTTCGGAGCTGCTTCTGGCTTTGCTTAGATTGATTTTCTTTAAAAAAGAGTGAGAAATTTGGACTTTTATCA
>OZ023143.1:18061122-18079481 GCA_963675895.2 Styela plicata | reverse complement strand
TCTTACTTTGTCATTGATTTCCTCATGCACGATTTCTTTTGTTGCTTCTCAGTGGGACATTGTGCAAACATAGTGAACCCTCCCAACACATATATACCATTCGGTCCATAGTACCCCGGTGATCGTGTTGGTTTAACTGACATTGGGTTTGATGTGGATATAAAGGATGACGTCATGGGTGACGTAGTTGTTGACGTTGCTTGTGGGGTAGTAAGATTTGTTGTGAATGTAGAAAATATTGATGTCGCAATTGGTGATGTAACAGTTGAAATTATAGCCGTAGAGTTTGGGGATGACGTAGTTGATGACGCCATTGGTGATGTTGAAACTACTGAAATAGTCGAAGCTGAGATATTCGTAGATTGTGTTGGTAAAGACGTCTCCGATGGCGTTGATGTTGTGTTTTTGGCAGTAGATATGGACGTCGTAGCGTTGTTAGTCACCATTGGAGTCGTCGTTTCGGCTGCATAAGGTGTTGTCGTGGTAGTTGCCATTGTTGTTGAGTGTGCAGATTTCTTAAACACGGTATCACTTTCCTTTTTTGTCATTTGTGAATTGGAATCTTCTAAGACGGACATTTGTGCTTTTATGACTTCTCCGCTCCTGAAAATAGGTTTTAAATTATAACCAAGTGCAAGTATGTTTGATTTGGCTTGAAAAGCTTCAAATCCGGTCATTGACTTCGCACTATAAAAACAAAAAAGTTGCACTATAATAAAGAAACATTTCGTTAACAAAAATATTTCTAATTTTTACAATAATAATATTGAAAATTTTCGCTCATGGACTGGAGTGTAATTGGAAATACATCGTTTTAAGACTGTCAAAGTTAACACTAGTAATCGGCAAATTTAATTTGCTTGCTTTCCATAATGGAGACAATGATATTAAAAAAAATATATATTTTTTTTTATTTTATGAAGTCAGCGATTCGATCTTATTCGAAAAAAAAATATCCGAATCAGATGCGAATTTCAAATGATTCGGTTTTGCCCAGCCCCAAGTGTAACCCATATAAGCTAACATATTATATTGTAAAAAGAGATAACAATGAATCTAAGTAAAAGGTAGTAGCATCGAGATTTTACTGAGAGCTACAAACGTTTGTAGTTTTACATGGATGTGCCGAACAGGAAAAGATTATATCTTTCCAGCAACTGTAACCCTGTCCGTCTATAAGTGGCCACTGTTGCATGGCCTTAATCAGGGTGAAGTGACTATAAAAAATCTATGTGCGATCGCGCAATAAGGAATGTATATCCATCGTTTATTCATTAATGGGAGTCAAGATTGAGAATAAAAAAAAAAACTTTATTGTATTAGTTTCCATAAACACGCCGGTGTAAGAAAGCCCAATTCCTAGCCTTTTCTGTGGAATTATAATTAATATTCACTTCAATACAGTGAATGAACATCTTTAAGAACTTACTTCACAGCTGGTTCTACCATTGCTAATCCAACACTCTCAGTGACCCTGAATCCAGGCCCTGGCTGGGTTGTGTCTGTTGTTATCGCTTCGGTAGTTGTTCTGAACTTCAATTCAGAATTTTCTCGTTCTGTGGATGGAAGTAAGAAATTGACCACTAATTTAATAGATATACTGGGTAAGGAAACGCCAACATACATTATGAAATTTGAATTTCCCAATCATTAAATTTATTCTGTCAAACATAGGTCGCAGATGGACCGCGCCTCCTCGGCGCGATCCATCAGTGACCCATGCTTGACTATATATGTTGGGAACGTCTCTTTCCGAGATTGTGCTGTACTAATTTCCCTTAGTCACAGACCCGAACACTCACTTTTGCAATTGGTTATGGTTCTTTAACGGATATGGTGAGGTATTAAATATATTTCATCAATTTTTGAAAATTTGTGCTGTTTATAAAAAATCGATACGATATAATAGGATGCGAAAATAAATATCTAAAAGAGGCGGACGTAGTCCATTACAGTAGGGATCGCAGGTTGAAGATCTCGGGTTCGAGTACCGGCGATTCCGGCTTGTTGGTCCATGCCCACCACTCAACCTTAGGTGTATAACTTGGGTAGACTAAGCGAAAAGGGAAAGGATCATATCTTTCCAGCATCTTTAATCCTGTCAGTCTATAAGGGACCGCTAGTATAGAGCCGGCAGCTTAATCCGAGCAGGAAAACATCATATCTTTCCAGCAACCCTAACCCTGTCCGTATATCAGTGCCTTGTGCAGGGTGATCCACTCCATAAAGTGCCTTTATAATAAAATACGATCAGAACAGTAGTACAGCAAAACTCACTTTTAAAACAGGTAGGATCTTGCCGACTCTCATCGAAACATCCTCCAAGTCTTTTACATCTTCTTTTATTGATCGCATAAAATCCAACTTTTTCTCTTTCGGCTGGTGGAACTTGGCATGCTTTGATAGGACATTTTCCTGTTTTAAATAATAGGAATATTGATACGTAGATCAGAATTGAATGCGCTTGACGCAAGCTCGGGGAATTCAATCAAGAAAAATATATATTTAAATTTGATTAAACAAAAAAAACCCAAAAATTTTTTTTTAAAAAACCTCTCACCATTTCTTTCGTAACATGTTCCTTTCCATCCAAGAACAAATAGTGACGTCACGTCGTCATGACAACATCCAGCTGCTTCGCATTCTTGCCGAGTGGAAAGCCTGTCAGCGTTCTTACAAGGTGTTCGTTTGACAATGGAAATCCAACATTTGCAGTCTGCGTGAGAGGTAATTCGTTGAGTAACGAGGATAAAAAATATCACAGAGACTTATTTTAGAGAATTTTTTTTATGTTGTTGAAATTACTTCCCATTCAGTACGGAGTTTAATAACATGGGCCAAGCGAACAGCGTAAGTCTTTTCAAAACTACCAAATCACACTTTTAGGGAAGACTACGCTGTAACGAATGCGCAAAAAATTTACTGTTCATTTCTAGAAGTTTCTTATTTCCAAAATTATAAACCGTCTTTTTAACCAGATTAATGTCAAGTCTGGACTGCTGATAGCGGTGCGTTCCCTTCAACAGCCTATACCCGGTGGAAAATGTTGATTCTCTAGTTTTATTTCAATGTCACCGAGTGTAATTACTGTTGAAGTGCAGTGATTTTACTGCATTGTTGTTAGACTTTAAGGGACATCCGAAATGCAACATTTATTTGATTTCTAAATCGAATCCAATAATTGAATCATAGTTTTATTATGAACATATAAAGACGTATTTTTGGGAATATATCAAAATCGAATCGAATAATTCATAAATTTGTAAATTCGGAATAGAATATTTCGGATAGCTTCAAGCAAGAGTCGCTCATGGTGAACTTATGTACATCTACCACACTTGCTTGTCAAAACAAAATTTCTGATTGGAATGCTCAGTTTTTTTTTTATCGGAAGAATATTTCTGTTTATTAACAAAACTTTAGATGGGCGTGTTATAAATAAGTGGGTGTACACCCAATCGGAAATAAATTGCCCGGTTAGCCTAATCGGCAAAGCGTTGCGAATACGCTTCGAGCCACGCATCGCTGATCGTCATGACGCAGGTTCAAATCCCATGAGGGATTATCGCCATGACGCAGGTTCGACAAAGCTTGCGGCTCCTTCCACCAACCAGGTTCATGCAAAGGAGAAACGAGAAATACGATGAAACAAAAACCTTCGCCCCGATTCGGAACTGGCATCTTCACGAGAGGTCGTGGTTCTCCATATGGTAAGCGGTGTTCTCGGCTTTCCTCTCCCGCAGAATAAAAATGATGTCCTATCCTACATTTTGTTAAGTATGATTCACTGATGGATCGCGTCGATGAAACGCGGTCCATCTGTGACTCATGCTTAAGAAAATAAATTAATTGGCTTCGGAATTTCAAAAACCAACAAATCAACTTAACAAATTAATGTTGCTTCGAATAAGAAACCTCGACACAAAAAAAATCATTTTTTGAAACATTTTTTAAACATTTAAAATGATTTTCAATGTACCACATTATTAATAATTCACAGAAATTCGCGTTCGCGCTTCTTACCTTCGATCGCTGCAGATGCCAGGTATATATGAGATGATAATAAAATAACCGGTAAAACCCAAAAATTAAGCATCTTTAAATTTATTAAAGGTCCAATATTTCATGGACTAGATCTAAAAGAATCTGTATAATTATAAAAATATAACAGTTATTTTCCGAAAAAACGGACGCCGTGAAATAGATGCTCGATAAACACTATAAAAATGAATCACGAATTTCCTTGCATTACTTTTTCGCTACTGCGTTGTTACGATTTATGCCGTGAAAGGAGAATGACTATGACTTTGGGTTTTGTTTTTGATTTGACAAAATTCTTGCGCTCACAACGCTATATTCAGAAAAAATGTTGCAATTGTGACGTCATCTATATTGTGTCATGAATTGAGGAGTATCGGGCCCAAATAATACTCGCTGACCTCGATTCGGTGTAACATTCATTAAGCAAACAAGAGTGATTTCCGTTTTTGTCGGAAGTCATCTTTTTCCATCTTTTGAAATCAGAGCAAATATTAAGTTACCACAAACGGTAGGTTAAATTTTGGGCTATTTAACAATAATCGAGCGGCAAACGCGCTTCGGCTTCGCCGCAGTGCATTTAGCAGCCGACGCGCACGGTGCAACCTTGCCCTGCTGTGCCAAATTGGTTGCATAGTGCCCGTCGGCTATAATTTAAAATCTAGGTTACCGGGGCCTCTGTTAGGTATGACAGTTTTTTTTGCGGTAGTCAGCGTTGCCAGATTGGCTTGGCGAAGCGAATTGGGCAAAGTCAAAATTGATGACGGTAATTGTTTTTTTTTTTTTCATTTGTTACTATTCGGGCGACTTTAAAATAAACTTTTGCCTTTTAGATTAAAAGATTTAAGCAAAGCGTGTTTTTCTAAAAATAGATATGTATGATCCCATTTGGACAATGATAAATTGAACATTTTTTCTATTCAAGTAAAAAAGATTGAAACAAAACGGTTACTTGCTATCTATTCTGAGCGCCAGTAAAACTATCTATCACTTCTTTTTTCCTTATAGTCGTCTCTTACGACACGCACGAAACATACTAAGACATCTATCACATCATTTGCCCACCACTAAATGGTATTTGCGCTGGGCGACAGTGAAACCATCTACACCATTGTTATATTTTAGACGACCCTTACGACACGCAAGAAGTATGCCGGGGCACGCACAGCCGTTGAAAACAAAACGAAATAATATGCCGAAACCTCGGCAAATTATTGCGTTTTGTTTTCACCGTCTGTACATATCGGATCAGAAATATCAAGTTCAACACATTCCTCATCATCATAACCCTCAAGTCTCTCGGTCTAACATTACCGTTGGAATCTTAGTTTCCCTAACAACTGTTTATTTAAGCTTCCCACACTGAGTTCCAGTCCTTGTTTCATACATTTGCAAATTATTTTGTGTTTTTCTTTCACCAGCTATACATACCAGATCAAAAGTTTAACATATCCCTTGCTCATTATTATTATTTTTAACTTTCAAAGTCAGACGCTATGCCATTGAAAGTACAGTTTTCCTACAATCCTTCACCTAAAACTTTCCTCGATGAAATGATGTACATCGCTTGTCCATCCGCTATAAAAAGCATCTGGAAGTTCATTTTCAATGAATTATACGTTAATTGCGTGAACCACGCCCAGTCCAGAGAGAGAGCGCGACAAATTTCGATCGGATTAAATTAGCAAATCCTGTTTCTCTCCGAGTTACCGGTTACCTTGGTCTACAGATAGTAGTTTATGATACTGTTAAGAAATGCGTAAATTATATCGGATTTCATAGTTATTCAAAAAAGAAGTTTAACGAGATATACACATACTAATAATGAGGTTACCAACGATGGACCATAGATGAATCGCACCAGATATTTGCGAATCCTCTGTGGCACATACCTTAGGATATTATTCCTAAATATAATAACAACAACGAGAAAAAACGCATTAAATTTTACGTAGGTTTTTAGCAGTGTTCACAAAAACTTTTCACGGTGAGACGCACAGTCTCCTCGACGTGGGCGTGGGTGCTGAAGTCTCCTTTTCGCTAACGTAAATCTCCCGGGGGCGATTTCTCGACTCTGGCACGCGACAGTTTTGTTCAATTAACATCATAATTGACACATTAAATTGGCGTCGTTCTTATCCCTTAGCTATTGAAGAGTTAAAAAAATGGTTTTATTTTTTGATTATTCTAAAATCAATTTTCAAAATTTCACAAATAGCCGAAAATTTATTTCCTTCGGGCATATGTAGAAAATATTGTATAGCATTATCAAAAATATTATCAATTTAATACGAACAAACAGAAAGGTCAAACTATCCTCGGAGTATCGATTCTAATAGAATGTTAGTAATAACAAACGGACTTCTTGATTTCATTTGGAATATGCGGTCAACTGACCACCCGCGCTACGGCGGCGCGATCCACAGATACCCGATACTTGACATGACTTCGACATGCTTAGACCAAAGAGGAAGAACCGACAATTTGTTTTTAGGTTTTTTATGAATATATTCGAAACGTTAAATTCCATTTTTATGATTTCCTATACATTAGGAATAATATTTTATGACATAAAAACAAATAGCCAGAGTATTAAAAACCGTTCGTTATCACCGTCCACGGATTAGAAAGTAACGAATAAGAGAAACAAACAGTTAGATTAAGCATGTTTTATTTTTATTATTTCTAAATTTTCCATTTTTATATTTTTGATACGAATTAAGAAAACTAGAAGGAGTTGATCATGGTTCCTCATCTTCTATTTTTTTGTTAGCTAATTCAGTTTTTGGCGCCCTTTAGACATTATGATCTTGCCGGTACACGAACTAGTGAAAGATATTCTTTAACAAATTTAACTCTCTAAGCTTGAATTAACATACTAAAATAATATAGCAGTTTCCGGAAGGAGATAACAACAGTATTGGTGTTTGGTTTCATATAAACGGATGTGCAGTATTTAGCGGCAATTATTTCCTAGAAAATTTGATACGCCGACTTGAAAACAGTAGAAAATGATTATCGTTACTTATATAGATTACTTGGTTCTGGATCACAGTGTCACCTGTCCAGAGTGATGAGAGTATGTGTTTAATGCCTTGCACGCGCGCACCAAGTCCACGCACAAGGAAATGAGAAATATGGTGAGCTGAAATACTCCACCCCGATTCGGAACTGGTATCTGCACGAGAGGCCGGGGTTCGCTATGGGATTAAGCTGTATTCTCGGCTTTCCTACCCCGCAGGATAAAAGTGAAATCCCATCCCAATGCAATCATTTTCCATTTTGAAAATTTCGAGCAGATGACGTCACAGATGGATCGCTCACCCTGTTAATAACTCTTGTGATAATGTACATTTAAACAAATATTTTCGTCTTAGAAGAATATGTCAAAATATTTCAACGTATTTAAACTTGAACATATCGTTTTACTGCATTTGATACCGACTTTATTGGTCTATTTCAGTGTCACTTACGTCGTGGCTGATGGCTTTCTTTCACAAGGCGTCGCCAGATTCATTTGAATGTGAATCAGTCTAATTTTTCGAAACCTTCGAATTGTCGTTGATTGATTTATTGCTCTACATGTACGAACTTAATTATTCTGATCCAATGTCAATTTCAACGTGTATTTGACACTTATTGGGATTGCATGTTTTATTGTACAAGTGTGAAGGTTATACGTGTATAACGCGTGCACACAGGAAACGCCCGTCAACGTGTAATAAATTATATTATGTTACGGGTGCAGTGCAGTTATTTTCACAATGGAGACAAGTTGTAATAGTAAAAATGGAATATTTGTTATTTACGTACAATTTATGATTCGATTCGAAAATCAGATTCGAATTCTAAACGATTCGGTTTTGCCCATGCCTAGTTACAATTTAAAAAAAACGCTTTATTTTTATTTCTTAGTTTGTGCATTTTTCCTCTATATTTGAATTCCTTTTGCTCAAATTTATCACAAATGGTACATCATAATTTTAACAATTCAAAATAGAATGTGGCGTGGCACTAATGGGCATTGAATGACTTTAATGATTTTATATCAGTTTGTAATTATACTTTCTTTCAATACTCTTTAGAATGTTAGAGCAGAGACCAGTTTTTGATACTTACTAAAGTGGTCGAAGTGTTGGCTTCTTGAGTGAACGTTAGTTTTTCATTTTAAATGCCCGACTTGTCCTCCTCCCAAGGTCTTTCCATATAGATTCAAGTCACTTATTGGTGCAGGCAGCGTCAGATAGCGTCCTTTCATATTCGGGGCTTGAATTGTGAAAAATACATTTTTCAGAAAGACCAGAGCCTACCCATGAGTTAATACGTCATAATACGTATATAAACCAGTATAGTCATCTTTCAACTTGTAAAATCTATCAGCGAAATTTAAAGGGCGTGGCAAAATTTTTTCTGGTTCAAATTCCCAACGCCTCAATACGGATAATCCCGAATAAAATTACATTTGTTTATTTTCTCTTCATTTTGAAATTTCAAGTAATATGGCATGTTGCTTCACCCAATTAACCCAATAATTTAAAATAAATAATTGAACAATTACGCTGAAATATAGACATAGAAGAAAGCAATGGTGTTGATATTTGTCAAGTATGAACCATGGGCCATACTTAACAAACGTTCCAATAATTTCAAGGCGCCTAATTACATATAATCTTTAATTACTACAAAGTAGGATGTGAGACATTATTTATGTTTGTTTATTTTATTTGATGAGTACAAAATGCATAATCCCATTGAACCATTCAACTTAGTGAGATTAATATAAGTTCATTAAAGGCGTTGGTGAAATATTAATATAAATAAATAGTTAACAGCGACCCTTAATCTGCCAGTGACCAATGTTACGATTCGCGAGTCTGGACAACGGTTTGCAATCTGGACCAATGGTTCAAATTCTTAACCTTTCGAGTAAGGGTGGGAGATTCGATTCGGTGATTCTGATCGATTCGAAGCACAAATTATTCGAATCAATCGCGAATCGTTCATAGAAACAAAAATTTGGCAAATGAAGTTAAATTTCCATTTTTAACGATAAAATGCAAGCGATTTTGGTCAAATTTGACCAAAACTGATTGTATTTTGTCGTTAAAATAGGAAAATTGTTGCTCTTAGACATGGATGTCGAATTGAAAATATAACCTATAAACCATAACTATGTCTTAATTTTCACAATGGAGACAAGTTATAAAACTAAAAATGGGATATTTGTTATTTACACGGAATTAGTGATTCGATCCGATTCGAAAAAATTATCCGAATGAGATTCGAATTTGAAATCATTCGATTTTGCCAACCCCTATGTTTGACGCGGCCGGACCGGTAAAATGGCGAAATTCATTATCAATAAAATTATGACGACTTAAGTTGGACGTAAATATAATTTTTCTGGAAATTAGCATTTTTATCGTATACACGGTGCAAACCAAAGAAGTCTGTAATTCGCGCCGTAGCCGCGAGAAGGTTCAAAAATAATATTTCAAGGTCGCAAAATGGCAAAATTTATGAACAAAATTTATGACCCCACGTTCGTGACTCATACACGTGAAATTGTCTTACCGATGCATTGCGTTGCGTTTCGGATAACAAATTAAAATCGGCAATAGACGCCAATACACATTGCTTTGCGTTGTACATATTAACATGCCTACAGATCACCAAAGCACACAACCAAAAGAGCACTCTCCGTTAACTTGAATATCAAAGCGTTGGTTGCGTTGGAAAACGTAAGAAAACGCACGTCGAGCATCGTGCTAGCGTAAAACGCAAGAGCAAAGGCAACGGAAAATTAAAATAAACCTGAAGAAAACGTAACTTACGCAAACGTGCATTGCGGTCTTTAATTTCTCAGGGGCCATTGTTACAGTTCGCGAGTCTGGTCAATGGGTCTGCGAAAGGAATATGTAGAGCTGGCTGAATGTGAATCATTGAGAAATCGGATCTGATTCGAATAATACTGTTCTATTTCGGATGTTTCCTGCTGAAATCTCTGGAATCATTGACCATGTAAAATAACATGTTGCATGCAGAATCCGGGAACACGCGGGCGCCCGGTTAGCGCAATCGGTAAAAGCGTTGGGAATACGCTTAAAGCTACGCATCTCTGATCATGACGCAGGTTCGAATCCCGCGAGGGATGGTGATTAGGCGCCTCGCCGGTGCACGGTCGTTCGCGTTACGGCTTCCTCCACCAACCAAATCCAAGTACAGGAAAAATTCGAAATACCGTGGCCTTAAACCTTCACCCCGATTCGGAACTGGTATCTGCGCGAAGGGTCGTGGTACGTCATATGCTTGAGCTGTATTCTCGGCTTTCCTCTCCCGCAGGATAGAAATGATATTATGACATAGTTTTCTGTGCTTTTACAATCGAGAATGTAAATTTCATTAGCATTCATTATGTATATGGAAAGCAGTAAAGCGTTGGGAATACGCTTCAAGCTACGCATCTCAAATGTGCTGGGTACGAATCCCGTGATGGATGATTATATGTGAGAGGCCTGCTGGACGCCTCGCTGGTACGCATAGGTGGTTCACATAGGCGCTGCTTACGCCAGAAACCCAAATTTTCACCTCGATTCTGAACTGGTGTCTGCTCGAGAGGTCATGGTACGCCATATGACGAAGCCGTATTCTCGGCTTTCCTCTCTCGCAGGATAATTGACAAAAAAATTCGATTTTATAGTTTTTATTGAAATATACCTTTGTTAAGTAACTCTTGAAGAGCGGGGATTGCATTTTCATTACAGTACACAGAGGGGTAGGTTGTGGCAGTTTTTTTTTGTACGGAGTTACACCAAATTATATCATAAGATCTTCAGTAGCTGTTGATTTTAGAAATGTACTTTGATTAGCGTTGTTGAGCTAGACGTGTTTAAATGTTTCTTTGGGGTAAACGGGTCATATATAAAACCCATGGATCTTGCCTCATTTTTGGACAGAATAAAAAAACAGTGGGCCAAGTATTGTTTAACTGGCTTCTAACCAGTTCCACAATTCAAATAAATCTGAATAAACTGACCTGGAGCCCCGCCAGATATGGAGTTTATATACGTCTCGTTTATGCCAAGGTAACTTTTGAAGGTATTCAGCTCAACAGTGGTCCCATTTCTTCTTTTTCCTACTAATTTTGTACTAGAGAATAAAGAGAAAGAACTAATGCTGAGCATGACAAGTTTAAAAGCTCCCTTGGCGTAAACGAGTCGTATATAATCTCGATATTTGGCATGACTTCAGATTTGATAGAGAGTTTAAGGGTAGCTGTGAGGACACGGGGAATTTGTCCTAGATGGCTGGGGTCAGGCAGGACTATAGGGCGTGTGACAGGGCAGGTGGGTGGGATTGGTTGGTTAAGTGTTCAAGAAAATATGTTGGTCAGCTGTTTTGGGGCGAATAGGCGAGCGGACAGTGGGGAACAGGGCAGTTATAGGAAGGCTAATTGGGTAGGGCGGGTTCGCTGTGGGTAGTGGGCTAGATAGGTGAGGTATATAGGGACAAAGGAGGTGGGTGGAGTGCGCCAGAGACTCCAAAGTTATAACCAGAAAGAAATGTTTGTAGAGATTGTGGCTTGTATACTGTTAACATGTTAAAATAACAAAAATGCGGGAATAAAATCATGTCTGGTCGTTATAATATATGAAAGGGGGGACATATCTGTGACCCGGAGCTGTCTCGAAAAAATATGTATTCTTGCTTTTTATCCAATGATGAACCATAAGGTATCAAGCATAGTCCCAAGACTAAGAATTCATCAGGCTTTGCTTGGCAATTATTCGCGCTTCTGTCGCTCCATCACAACCCAGGCTCTGATTCGTTAATCTCGCATGTTTTCTTTGGTAAAATAAATGACTATAAGTATGAGTTTTTTTTGTTTTGAGGAACCTGATTTAAAAATTAATATCCTAAAGACACGGGGACTCTATGTACCACGTTATCAGCGTGTCAAAGTTCGAATCGCTACAGGGAAGTCTTCCATGCATACCGGTTGCTATAGTCGCCGATACGTGAAATTTTTCATTTTATTCTGACGTTACCTGGTTATATCTAGACTTCCTGGTTATACTTCAGCCGAAAATGTTGGACATGGGTACCGGTATGTAGTTATTTAGCCAACTATATAGTGAAACTAATAGACAGATTGCGCAGCCATGAGATTTCAAAAAACGTTAGAACAAGCCGTCCGTGAAAAAACAAGTTCAGGTCACACTTTTGGATAATTTTCCCTGCTAAATCCACTTCTTATAAGCCATTTGGCTGTCTTTTTGTTTATCTTGGATAAAAATTTGCCGTGAGTGTCTTCTGAATATCTTACCAGTACGGTAATATTTTTCAAGTTTCAGCCAAAGCTTATTTTTGAGGGTCTCATGAAGTTTAGTACCATATATCCGATTATCATAAAACTTTCCCATGTTGCAGGCGACTCATCTTAACCCGGGAGACAATGCCAGATGCTTGCAGCATTGGCGCCCCCTAGTTAGGATGAGAATATTCTGCCAGTTTTTGTTTTGGGAATATGGTACTAAACTTCTCTAGACCCGTTTTTGCTTTACAAAAAATACAAATTACGGTTCAAATTTTTCAAGCCATTTATTTTTGCCGATGTAGGCTAGGTAACAGTATAAAGAAGAAAGAACATTTAACTTGTTTAGAACTATACCGGCACCTGCAAGAATACCTTCTTGATTTACAAATTCATCAAAAAACACATAGCCCATAGTTTTATACTACAGTATTTTCAATATTTCATTATGTGACTTGACATAGCCACCATCGCCTACACTTCCACATACTGTACCGCATTATCAATTTTATATTTTGCTTTTATTGTTTTAAAGATGCGATTTGCGGGAGTCGGTAACCAGGTTCATGCATGGGAAAAATGAGAAATGCGAAAATCCAAAAACCTTCACCCCGATTCAAAACTGGTATCTGCACGAGAGGTCGGGGTTTGCTATATGGTTAAGCTGTATTCTCGGCTTTCCTCTCTCGCAGGATAAAATGATATCCTATCCTAATACTCTAAATGAACAAAATGTGCATGATAACAGAAAAAATGAAACAAAGACGCAAACTGTACCAAAAGGTTCAAAAACGTCAATACTGCTATGAAATAGCAGTGTTGATGGTTTTTGAAATTTTTTGGTCACCCGAAGAAAATAAAATGAATATTTCAGACACCCAAAGAAAATCAAAATTCTGCCACACTGCCGGATGATAACACCAAATATGGTGGTAACTTGTTTTGACTTTTTTTTCATTATCATGATTCTAATCTCCCAGATTTTAAAGGAATCAATTTATAAAATACCGGTAATAAAAATGGGGAAGAAAGCAGAAAAAATCGATCAAAGGAGGCGGTCCAGCGTCAGCAAATTCCAGAGCAGAAGATTCATCAACACCGGAACCGTACAATTGCACAGGAAATTTCCCGGGTGATTTTGCCGAATTATGGCAAAGAACTTGTCAAGATAAAGATATGGCTCCTATCGTGAGAGCAAAACCAAGACCTCCGTCTCCTCCAGGTTAGTAAATGAAACCTATGAAAATTTATAAATTGTTGTGTTTCTTGGTCACTGTCGCTGTCGAGGAAACTTCAATAAAAAACTATCAAATATTGTTTTATTGATATGATTGGCCTTGTTTAACAGACAGTTTTTTGCTAACTTTGTCAAATATGCTCTTTCCTTTCCTCTTTTTGTCAAAATTTGCTCTGAACAAGACCGAAAGCAACTCTAAAGGCCACAATACATGTAAGGTTGTCATAGTTTTAGGTAACGAAGCTTTGCGTGAAGTGTATTCACAAGTCTTCAAGGGATAAACACAGCAATAAAAACAACCACTCTCTGTTAGCACCCATAGCAAACCGCTTGGTGGAAAATGTAAACAAACGCACGTGTACTGTTGTGCTGCTGTAAATCGCAAGTTAAAATGAACAAACCTAAAAAAACCTAAACAAATGTTTATTGCAGGACTTAAAATAACAACAAGCTACTACAAAAAATCTAGCGCCCGCAACTGCACCCTATATAGAAAACATCCATAAATGACTGAACAGCTATAGTGAAGTGCAGTTAATGGCATCTTCTCGGGGTTAGTATTCGAGTTGTTTTTACAGATTTAGTTTATGAACGTTATTCAAAAACAATAATGAAATAATGTTTCGGCCTTGTTGGTACGGGCTTTAGAATAGTTCTAACATGTTTCCTGTGTCACTTAAGAGCCGACTAGATGGAGGCAAAGTGGGTTTTTTATCATCATCCAGGATAGATACCACTCACTGCACTTTACTGTTGGGGTTCAGTTCTGTTGGAATGTTTTTCAGTTTAGATTGAAGTTGCGGGTAATAAAAAAGAATCAGATATAAAAATGAAGTTGCTGATATTTAATATTTTTAGCTTCTTTTGCAGCAAAATCATGATCTATGTCAAATTTTACTGCAAAGGTCAACATAAGGTTAATCGAAATTACTCAACGTAGAAATTACTTTTACCTAATTAGAAATTCAAAATACCTGACTATCTGGATAAGGTCAATGCTAGTCACTGTAACCCACAGCCTTGGGACAAGATCAACAACCTGGTTCCTCCTACACTGGATGGAATGACAATACGCAGGGTAAATCTCGTAACTAGACAAAGTTGTAAACATTGTTAATTGCATACTGTGAAATAAAGTTCATTTCCTTGTCAGTGTATTTATCGTTACATTCCCAGGTGACGACTCAAAAACTTCCCCACAAGAAGAGGAGGAATGTGTAGAAGAAGATCCCCCACCATCGACCTACACTGCAGTGGAGAGAAACGTATTTTTCAAGCCGAGTATCCAGTGCGAATTCGAAGTTGAGGACACGAAGCAGTTACAAATAAACCACGCACAACAAATATACATCCGTGGGTGGAAAATTGAAGAAAAATTGATCACTGTACTTAAGCTTTGTTTACTTGATAAACTAACCACGTTGAATCTTTGGCATTCAGGATTAACTGACCATACGTTCAGACTTCTAACCAACTTTTTACCGGCTCTCACGAATGTAAAAACTGTAGCAATCGAGGGTAATGCCATACCTGATACGGAGCCTTTTAGTGAGCTGATCAGTAAAGATATTGCTATCCAACATTTGTCTTTGAGAAACAATTCCATCACTGATAAAGGGGCTGAAAAGATTGGAAAAGCTCTTGGATCACTGACACTGCCGAGTCCAGAACTTCTGACCCTCAATCTGGCATTCAACCGTATTTCCGATGATGGAGCAAAAAGTATCGCTGGGGGACTACGCATGAACCGTGTACTGATTTCATTATCTCTTGCGTCGAATAGTATTTCAGATTCTGGAGCACAAGCGCTCGCTGCTTCCCTTCAGTGGTTCACTTTGACTCATGAAGAAGTTGTCCACAGACGAAAAATGATGTCCGAACGTGGAATCTTTGGTCGTGGCAGTTCTGCTCCAGGTTCAAGGCGTGGCGACTCTAAAGATAGACCTGGGAGCAATCGGAGTGGTTCACAGGTGGATAAAACACGAGGCAGTAGAGGTTCGTCGAAGAAGAAGGACGCAGGAAAAGGGGGAGACAAACCTGCTAAAAAGGATGAAGGTAAAGGTAAAAAAGAACCATCAAAGTTACCGTCAAAAATGTCTGTCGTTGAAACACCAAAATCAAAAGGTAGAAAATCTGGTGGAAAGGACAGCAAACGTGGCAATATGCTGGATGTCGACTCTCCTGATATGTTAGAACAAGTCCATCCTTTACTGGACCACAGGATATCACACAAACATGGAAAAGTATACGTCCCAGGCTGTTTTTCTCTCGTCTGCTTAAATTTATCGCGAAACCAAATCGGAGAATATGGAATGAGGTCTTTACTTGATGTTTTGAAGCACCAAACAAGACAAAAAGAACGAGGAAATTTATCGTCATCAAACCCGGGACTTTTAAAACTTTTGTTGCAAAAGAACAGAGTCCCACACGACACTTCTACGTACTTGGAGATATTTCAGTTTATGCTCGAAAAAGATCCCATCAAGGCCGACTCGAAAACACCTGATGATGAGCTTCAATCTGTGGCTGGATAGACTCGATTTTAAATTTAAAATTATTTTTTTTTTTGGAATATATATTTTTGTAATAGAGGTACTAGAATATTGGTCTTCGATGGGTCTCTGCTTCTTGTTTCGACATGACACATAGGCGAGGCTTGTTATTTCTGATAATAGGAAGGGGGAGGGTTCGACTCACCACTGAACAAATAAAAATTAACGTTTTAATAAAAGAGCTAGTTTATTATAATGTTCGGAAAAATAACAAATTTTAGAATAATAAAGGCATGATGTCTCAAAACGATATGGAAATGAACACCATGCAAAAATTAGCCGTTTTTTCCGTCTAATGTTTTGGGGGATTATAGGATAGGATTTTAATTTTTATTTGCAGGAGAGGAAAGCCGAGAATACAGCTTAATCATACAGCGAACCACGACCTCTCGTGGGAACACCAGTTCCCAATCAGAGGGCTAGGTTTTTTGCTTAACATTCACTCATATTTCCTGTGCATGGACATGGTTGGCAGAGGAAGCCGTAAGCAGCGTGAACTACCGTGCACCGGCGAGGCGTCCAGCACGCCTCTTGCATATAATCATTGCTCCGTGGGATTCGAACCCAGGACGGCAGTGATGCGTAACTCGAAACAGGGGGTCTGACATAAAATATTTTATCTTGGTAAGTCAGGATAGGATATCATTTTTATCCTGCGGGGGAAGAAAGCCGAGAATACAGCTTGACCATATGGCGAAAAACGACCTCTCGTGCAGATACCGGTTCCGAATCGGGGTTAAGGACTTTGAATATCGTATTTCTCATTTTTCCGTTTATGTACCTGGTTGATGGAGGAAGCGTAAGTAGCGCCTACATGAACCGCCATGCACCGAGGCGTCCAGCAGACCTCTCGCATACAACCATTCCCTCACAGGATTCGAACATAAGTCAGAACGACCAGAGATGGGTAGCTAGAAACGTCTTCCCAACACTTTTATCGATTGAGTTAACCAGGCATCATATTTCATAGAAAAATGTAATTATTTGAAGACAAAAAGCGACACAGATAAATACCACACATATCTGGAAAGTAAAACAGATTAAATTTTAATACAGGGCAGAAAATATTTTCAAAATATTTGTTTACTTAATAGGTTCAAATTATGGGTTGCGACAATAAATGGAAAGGGATCAAGATGAGGGCAATTGTAATTGTGCAAAGGTTAATATAGACGTCGCGACGACCCCCGCGGACAGTTGAAAGTGATCTATTTATTGTGTGTTTCTCGACCTCATTTTTGCTGGAACATTGCATACGGATCACACTGTGTATGGCCCATGCTTGTTTGGTTTTTTTATGTATTCTTATTGTAGACCATGCTGTTTGGGTGTGGGCGTACTACTCACCAAGTAAGTGTGTCAATATATACTGTTAGACATATCATAAATAACGAGTGGATGGGCTATAATGCTTTTCCGCATTGAGTGCCGTTTGAGGATCCCGTTGATGGACCACTTTGTCGATGTGATTTTCATTTGTGAATCGTTCCTATCGCATGAATATACTAATCCACCGCGAGTAAATAGATATTGGATGTCGACCGTGTTTGTGCGGTTCTGTTCCCCAGTTGTACTAAATGTGTGTGTCCGCCCAAGCGTTCTTTTTCTTTTCGCAAGAAACCGCACACGAGTTTGAGTAATAACCTTTTTGTGTGTGTCTGTGCATTTACCTTTACACTACAAGTCGATGATGTCGGTTGTTCGGGGCTCACTGGCTCGTCATGCATTACTGATTACGTCAACTATTTGTCCATAGCGGTGGTCAATATCGAGAATTTTCGTATTACAAACATAGTGGGCGCGATGGGCTAGTGCAGGAAAAGGAAGCCCCACCGAAGATGAGCGGGAAATTAGCGATTTTTTTGCAATTTTATCATAAGTTAATCTGACCCCCCCCCCCAATATTTTGTATTAGGGGTCCGGATCCCACCCTTCCGCTGCCAATGTAGACTATTAAGAATTTTATTCGATGATCAACCTAAATAACTTTATTACTACGATTATGTGATGTAAAATTGAAAGAGGCAATGTACTTTAATTTCAGACTTTTCAAATTTGAGCAGAATTGAGAGTATTTTTGTTGCATTTTGCCGTTAAAATATGGAAGTTCAACTCAATTTTAAAGAAGTGGTAGATGGTTTCACCATTGTCCAGGGCATATACCACTCACTGTAATTTACCACGGCGGTTCAGATCCGTTTGGGATGTTTTCCGTTTA
>OZ023143.1:18012720-18049634 GCA_963675895.2 Styela plicata | reverse complement strand
TTCAACGAATTAATTCGTTATGCATTGTATGCCTCATTTTACCTATTATATATATATATATATGGAAGCAGTGCCTAAAAGAACCAACTAGCAAAGAGCAACTACATAATGAATCTAATTGCTCAACCGGTGATGTGCAAACGATATTTTATATTTTGCCAAAATTTTTTGGCAAAATATAAAATATCGTTTGCACATCATCGTTTGAGCAATTAGATTCACTATGAATTTCCCTGGTGGCAATCACTCAATCTTTAACGAACAACTACAAGATGTGGCTACAAGACCAGGCTTCCAGCAACCGCACTCAAAGCAGAAGACATTACAAATGAAACTGAACTTTTATGTTAAAAATTGCAGTGAGTCATATCTGCCCTGGGCGATAGTAAATTATTTACCACTTCTTGAAATATGTTTCCATCATCATATTTTTTTGGTTCGTTAAAATTTTTAGTTTTGCTAATATTATCCTAAATTCATACATTGTGCAGCTAAAAACTATTATATATTTGCTAGGCTTGCAAATTCATGGGATTACGAGTTTTTGAATTTCACTCAGACTCTTGTATGAATACGAAACGAATTTTTAAAGTATTTGTTTTAAGGTTGAGAGACTGATTCCTGAAACCTTTTGCTTGCTTGTGTAATCCAGTATAGATTCATTCTGAACTACTTACTATATTATGCTCCCAATGAGAATATAAAAAGGGGTTGAAACTCGCAATTGGAATGAATTTGCACGCCTGTTTGGCAAATTTTATATATATTATCATTCTGTAGATTAAAAAACAGTCTGAGCCCACACAGAGACTTGTCAACATCCGGATTAAAATTTTTGTGCCAGGAAACAAAGTTGTTACACTTCTTCCCGTGGTGCTATTTTGTGGCAAATGCAGATAGTGTATGGGCTGTGTTAGCTCACCATTATAACATTATTTTCCATTTGTTTATCCAGGACCACAGATCTATGGCATCAGCATTTTCTTCTCTCGGACACGTCCACACTGCTGTTGGTGACCACCAGTTTGCAGTAGAGAGTCATAAACAGGGAGCTGCAATTCTACGAAACCTTAAAGACATTCTTGGCTGGTGTCGGCAGCTTGGACTTGTTGCAGCTGCGTACATGGCTTTGGGTGACCTTGACAGTGCCCTCCAGTGGCAGTTGGAATGTTTACGAGTAACAACAGATGAGTTCGAATCTGAGTCACATGAAGGAGCTAGAGAGGAGGAGGCGGCGAAAGCACGAGTAGATCTTGCTACAGTCTATCATAAAATGCAAAAGTATGTTTAATTGAATCCGAATTGTGTGGAACCAATTTACGAATGGATAGGATTTCATTTTTATCTTGCGGGAGAGGAAGGTCGAGAATACAGATTAAGCATATGGCTAACCACAACCCTTTGTTACTGACATCCAGTTCCAAATTGGGGTGAACTTTTGGCTTAACTTTTTATTCAGTTTTTCATGTGCATTGACATGGTTGGCGGAGGAAAAGCTGTTAGCAACGCTACCGTGAACCCTCGTGTACCTGCGATATCGCCCAGCAGACCCTCTCCGCAGTTACTCGTCACTAATTGGGATGCAAACCCTAGGATAGTTCATGCATTCCCAACGCTTTAGCGATTGAGCTACCGGGTTGCTTTCAAGATTACTGCAAATTTTTCAGAATATTATGGTGTATTTTTTATTTTTATTTTTTTTTATAGCCACTTTCTTAGAGTGGATCTTGTCCAAGGCCGTTATCAGCGGCCACTCATGAGATGGTACACGGTTACATTTACTGGGAAGATTATGATCTTTTTTCTGTTGGGCTCAGCCTACCCCAAGTTATTACACCGTGGGTTGATTGTTGCATGGATAAAGCGAGCCGGACTCGCCGAGGCTCAAACCCGATAACTTCAACCTTGTCGATGTCAACCATGTTTTAACCACTAGGTCATCGTGCCGAGAAATACAATGTTTGTTGAATTTTACCTTCTAAAATTGGTTTTATAATATAATATGAACATAAATTATATTGTTATATATACTACAAAAAATAAATCAACTCATTTAAACTTTGTCAAAAAAAATCTTTCATTTCCTTTCTTCATATCACAGGTATCCTGAAGAGATATCATGTTTTGCAAGAAATCCATTTGAAGATTCAGTAAGAAAGTATTGTGGATTCATGATACCGGATTCTCTCAGACATTGTCCTTCCCTCGGATATATTGCAAGACATACAGGTTAATACGATTGAAGTGCTCAATATATGTGGGTTTGAATCCTGTGGTATGTTGATTTATAGCAGGGCACTTTGCCGGCTCACTGTGGTTCACATCCCCACCTAGAGATATCGGATCATTTTATTTTTTTTTTTTCATAGCCACTTCTTGGACAGTGGATTCTCCTTGTCCAAAGCCCTGTAACGGCGGCCACTCACATAGTCTAACGGAGTTACAATTACCGGAAAGATATGATTCTTCACGTTTCGGCTTAGCACCGCCCAAGTTATATAATACCCTGGGTTGAGTGGTGGGCATGGATGGAGTGAGAGCCGGACTCAAAAAATTCCGGTGATCTTACTAAGATAACATTTGTTAGAATCAAATCGCTAGCATTTTTAATATTACAAGTTGATATGAGCATGAATTATGATAATTTCTTTTTTTATTTTTTTTTTTTAGGAAATTTAAAGAATATGAATTAGTTATTTTGGCATAAGCAGAAACTTATTAGCAATATATTTTTCAATTCACACTCCTGTTCAGGTGCCGAATCATTGTTATTTTTTTAGGAAATGTTTTAGAAAAAATACAATCTAATTTTGGTCAAATTTGAATCAAAATATCGAATTGCATTTTTATCTGTGAAAATGAAAATTGTAATTTAGCAAGTTTTTGTTCCTATGGCACTATTCACGATAAATTTGAATAATTTCGTTGTGTTCAGATCAATTTAAATTTATCGAATCAAACTCTCCAGCCCTAGTTTCAATTTCGTTTAAGCCCTCTCAATACTGGTAAAAAATTACGACCATTGACTAAGGACTCCCTAACAAAAGTTCTACAAAAGTTCTGAGACTATGACCTTTTCTTTCCTCCCACGGACTACACATTTATTGTTAAATCAATGTTTTTTTTTTTATCATTTAACGCAGCGGACCTATTTCTTTTTAACTTTTGCAACCATTTTATCTTACCTTTCTATGGTAAACACTCACAAATTTTTATTTAAATTAACTCCAAGCAAGGCGGGAGGCGGCAACTGCACTCCAAGTGGATAAATCATCTCAAACCTTTGATAACGCCGCAAGTGAGTGGTAATCTGCCCCTTGGAGTATTCAACTTCTTTTTTTTATTGAAATTCAATCTGTTCAAGGCCAGAAGCTTTGCCTAAAAGGAACCAAAACTAACGGCCCACTCAATAGCTAACGGCTACTAAAAGATGTAAAACCAGCAGGCAACTGCACTCTTAAACGAAAAAGTAGTCCCAAACGCAACTGAACCATCATGGTGAAGTGCAGTGAGTGATATCTGCCCTGGAGTGATGGTAGAAACCGTCACCCACTTCTATTTGGACAAAATTTAAAATACATAATTCCTCATACTGTCTAATGCATTCTCTTTTGTGTGTTCTGTGGGCTGCTCTCAGGTGACCGGATATAAAGCTCGATCATCATATGAAAGGTTGCTAGAACTGGCTTTATATCAGTCAAAACTAAGTGCTATGGAGGCCAAAGCATGTGCCAATCTGGGGGTGATGGTGATACATCATTCAGGTATGCTTGATGATAAGGAGATACGTTAATGGTTTCAAAATTATATCATCGGGATTTTTAGTAAGATTTTGTTTATGGGTAAGCAAAAACAAGAGCAAATTTAAAAGGGATGCTCGGTTTTGCTTGATCGGTATAAGCCCCGTTTCGGAATTTACGCTTCGAGTTACGTATCTCTAATCGTACAAAACGCAATTTGCATCCTGTGAGGGAATGATGATAATATGCGAGAGGTCTGGCTGGTGCATGGTGGTTCACATAAAGCGCTTCTCCACGGGCTCTCTCCAACAACCAAGCATGACAGGAAATAAATGAGAAATAGGGGGGGGGGGGGGGGGGGGGAACAAAAGAGAAATATGATAAGTCCAAATATGTTTCACTACCCCGATTCGGAACTGGTGTCTGCACACGAGAAGCAGTGGGTTCACCATACGATTTAAGCTGTATTCTCAATCAACTTTCCACTCCCTGCAAGATTAAAGAATGAAATCCTATCCTAATCCCAATTTAAAATTGATTTCCCTTGTCATATATGTGGGTTTTGGAACGCATTTAATACATTGCAATTAGTTTTTGAACCAATGTTTTAATTTTTGTGTGATCTAATTCAATTCTTTGTGTTTAGTTTTCTACCGTGCTGGCTTCGTTTCTCGAGGAGTGTTTGGTAAAACTTCTTTGTTTCTCTGTGCGCCTCTCATTGTCCTGGCATTGAATCCTATGCAGCTTGTTAAGGTTATTTGCGAGGATTACTGTATATTTCAATGAGCCTGTTTGTTCAGCCCTCTTACGCCTTCCTCCTTCAGAATAGCCCCAAAAGTATTTCTGCTTGACGTAAGAGGCAACTAGAATGAAACAAAGAAAGTGGTAGATTGTTTTGCGCGCCACACTCAGGGCAGATAACACTCACTGCACTTTGACATGGTGGTTTCAGTTGTGTTTGGAATGTTTTTTCCGCTTAGAATTCAGTTGCTGGAGACTCTACACCTTTCAGGAGCTCTTTGCCATTAAGTGGTCCGTTGGTTGGTTTTCTTTTAGGTACTGCCCTCTGGCCTTAGAGTGAATTATCAATAACAGAAAAAAACTACATTATGTTAGAGGAAAACTTAAAATGGTTAGGACAAAATACTCACTCTCTTTTATTTTTCTAGTTCATAACCAATTTCTTATATTCAGTGGATTCACACTGTCCAAGGCCTCGGTAAACAGCGGCCACTTACAGACAGACAGGGTTTTTATAATTACTGGGAAGATAATGATCTTTTCCTTGTCTCCTCTCCAGCCTATCCCAAGTTAAATATCTACATACCCTTGGTTGAGTGTGGGCATGGGTAAGCGAGCGGGACTCGCCGGGGCACGAAGCCGAGATTTTATCAACCTGCGATTCTTCTCAACATGTTTCAACCACACTACGGCCATCACCGCCCTCAACCCTTAGAACTGATATTTACTGAGCGAGTAATCATAGTTCCCCATGTTTCATGATATGGTTTAGCTATAATTTCACCTTCTTGCTATGAGCCTTCAGATTGAAATGATAAAAGCCGCACAAAAGTAATCAAAATGAAATTGAATGAATATTTCTTTATCCAGATGGGGGCGACTATGAAATGGCGTTGAGTTGGAAAGCTTCCAGGCACGTAATCTTGAACTGAGCCTTGAATTCCGGGATCTTTCATCACAGGGTCGTGCACACGGGAATATCGGGAATGCTTACATGCTATGGGAATGTATGAACAAGTAAGCAATGTATTCAATCTTTGTCCTTTTTTTGTGATGGGCAGGGTCTTCAGATGACAAAAAAGCTTCAAAACCATTTAAAACTTTTTTTTTTAACTTTTTTCTACTATTTGTACCTACAAACATGCGAAAAGAGACATTTTAAATCTTCCATCTCATATTTCTCATGAAATATTGTCTATTTGCTGAATTCTGTGGTGTGAAACCCCTTTTCTTTCCTCCGGGTGTCCGAATAGGCTGGCACTCTGCCAGTCTGGTAGAGGGGGGGGGTGTTTTCACTTTAGTCAGATTAATTTTTTTCAAATATCAAACAGAATCATTGTAATCATAAGATTTCAATCAAATTCAAAATTTTTGTTCTGCAAAACTTCTTTCTGATCATACTAAAGCACGAAACAGAGTATTTGACTCGCTCAAAATCAGAATTTATTCATATCGATTTAAACCCTGGTTCTAAAACTTGCTTCAGTAATGCCTAGGGCTATATTTGATTCATAATATCTGAATCATATAAGTTATTCTATGTGATTTCTGAAAGAAATTAAAAATCAAAATTAAGAAAACGATCATTTCATCTTTTTTTTTAAAAATAAGTGTGTTTTTTTCACACCTACAAATTTATAAACTGATAGAATTGATGTTTATGCTTGTTTATTATGTGACTTCTGATTCGAAATATTCGAATCGATTTTGAAAAATTATTAGATTTAATTTCTGGCACCAGAAGATAGAAATGCCGACAGTAATGCCGACAGTGCCACGAGGATGTATGAGAACAAGTGGATGGATTTGGATGAAATTATTTTATATTAATTTTTTTTATCACTACACCTCTAATAGCTTCTGACAAAACGAGTGTTTCAATATTTCTGTTTTTCATGGGTCATCACCTTTAGAGAATTCCTCAAATTCAAAGGATAATGTTCTGCGAGAAACAGAAATTTGGCTACACTTTGTTTGTCTGAAGCCATGAAAGTTGTAGTGATGAATATATATATACAACACGTGGACCATCTTTGGATGGTCAATATTTAGAACAAGTTGGTAATAAAGGCATAATCCCCCTAACTTAAAAGAAAAATGTTAGAATATTTGTTCTTGTAGTCGCAATGATATGATTTTCGCACTAATTTTGTCCATTGCACAGCAAGGACTGATTTATATCATATTTTACCCCTGCCCAGTCTCCTATTACAAGAGCCATTAACAAAGTTCAATTTATGCTGTGAATATGTAATATTGTAGTGATATTTTCATTTCTTCTTGTGCTTTGTGTTAGAAGAGGTCGAATCATGAAATATTGCGCTTCAACTCCCAAATTTGGGTCTTTTCTACTTCTGCACCTTATTTCTGAGTTGGAACAAAAATCTAATTGACAGAATAATTGCCATTCTAACCAGATGGAGCAATGCTGCCAACTTTTTATGTTTTCTCTTCTGATAAAATGGGCTATTTGCCAAATTAAACTCCTACGCGGAAATATGGTCCTAAACTAGATGAGGCAGCTAATTTTTTTCTATGCTCACAGGCAATCCAACATCATTTGAAAGAACTTGAAATCTCACACTCATTGAGAGACAAAATCATCGGAATGTACGACCCATGGTAATCTGGCTGTTGCTTATCAAGCTTTAAGTAACGATGAGAAGGCTTTTCTACCATTATAAGTAAGGGGGAATATTATTTTTAAAAAAATATACTGGTGCCCGGTTAGGGTTGGGAATTCGCTTCGAGATACGCATCACTGACGTACCCGGTTCTAATCCTGTGAGGGATGATTACCCTTCACCAACCAGGTTCATACATAGGAAGAAATGAGAAATATTGTTGCCAAATGAAATGAGAAATATGAGCCAAAAACCTCCTGTTTCGGAACACAGAATCATCTACTTGAGAGGTTGTGGTTTGCCATATAGTCAAGCCACATTCTCAGCTTTGCTCTCTCGTAGCATAAAAATCAAATCCTATACAAATCAAATGTTATTTTAGGTTTGGACTGTTTTTTACGTTAAAAAATGTACTAATGCAAATCAAAACGCAATTCTCGCCCGAATTAATTGCTTCATTAGAGTTAGGCAAGGCATCGGATATTGAATATCTTATTTATTGATTCGAATGTGCTACTAATATACACTTTCCAATCACCAATATTATAGATTGAAATCGATGAGGGTGACAGAATCTTGATTTTCTTCGAGTGTCGGAAATGTTTATGTCATTTTCTTCGGTCGATGGACAAAAAAAGCTTCAAAACCATCAACACTGCTATTTCATAGCAGTATTGATGATTATGAACCTTTTTATTATAGCTTGGTTGTCACGAGTCACTCAAAGAGAGACATTTCACTTTCTAGCAAGATATATATCATGAAGTGTTTACCCATTTGTTAAATTTTCTTCTGGTCACAGCTAGTTTCTTCAGTTGTCTTGAGTAACCCGGCATTCTGCCTGTTCGGGTCGATTGACAAAATCACAAAATAGAAAAAATATTTTGTATTGTGTTATCTCACCAATTGTTTGATCGCAGGGACATTTCATCTTTTGTTTTACCTAATTATAAACAATATAAATTGCTTTTGTAGTATAATTTTTAGACTAATTATCTTTCTTTACAGAAAACTAGATTTTATTTATTGAAATCCATCCGGAGCAAGGCTGGGAAGCAGTGCTTAATAATAATCCAACTAACTGCCACTTTCCAGATAACAAAGATCTACTACAAGATGTAGTACCAGCAAGTGCACTCTAAGTGGAGAGCATTTTGAATGGAACTGCACCACTATGGTAAAAACAGTGAGGGGTATCTGTCCTGGGTGGTGGTAAAACCATCTACCACTGCTACTTCTTTTGTTTCCTTTTAGTCGCCTCTCACAACACGCAGGAAATTTGTTAGGACATATATAATAATGCCTCAGCGATTAGTTTTTCTAAAAATACATTATGCATGTTGCATTATTTTATTTTATTCCATTATTTTGGTTTTTTGAGTGGTGGCATGATTAACCATAATAGGCATTCTGCTTGTCTATTTTATCATATTTAAAGAACCTTACTTACCTAGGTCTGGGTGCCCTGCTAGCTCAATTAGTAGCTCGTTAGTGCTTTGAGCTATGCATTTCTGATTGCCTTCACGTAGGTTCAATTACCACGAGGGGTAATGATTATATGCGAGAGGTCTGCTGGACGCCTCTAGGGCTGGGCAAAATCTAATCATTTGGAATTCGAATTTAATTTTTTTCAATCGGATCAAATCACAAATCCGATGGAAATAACAAGTATTCCATTTTTACTTTTACAATTTGTCTTTAAAATTTATAGTTTATAGTGTAATTTTAATGTGAACAATATTCAAATTTGACTGAAATCGATTGCATTTTGTCATTAAAAATGAAAATTCCTGTCCAATTGTTAAGTATTTGTTCCCATGAACGATTCATGATTGATTCGATTATATTGTGTTGTGAATCGATTCAAATCACTGAATCGAATTGCCCATCTCTAGACGCCTCGCGAGTGCATGGTGATTCTCACTGCTTATGGCTCCGCCAAGCTTGTCCATGCACAGAAAAAAAGTTTGAAATATATACCAAGCCAAAAACTTTTACCCGATCCGGTAATGGTGTCTACACAAGTGGTCGTGGTTCGCCATATGATTAAGTCATATTCTCGGCTTTCCTCTCTCGCAGGATGGTAGTGAAATCCTACATTATTTATCAAATTCTGTATTTCAGCTGTCAAGCCAAACTAGCTTCTGAGATCAATGACATAACAAATGAAAGCCGGGCTTACATGAACCTTGCAAACTTCCACAGTTCAAGGAAAGAATATCGATCAGCCATCGAAATATATAACAAATATCTTTCCATCGCTGAGAATAGTGGACTCGAAAAACCGACTGGGATTTCTAAAGCGTGCTACAACATTGGTTTCGCCTATTTTTCATTAAGAGAGTTCGCTAATGCAATAAACTCTTATGAAAAAAGTCTTAAAATATCACTAGACATACGAGACACAGTCAGTGCTGCGAGAGCATACTGCAATCTAGGTCTTGCTTGGAAAGCTTTCGGTGACACTGCTAAAGCTCTTGAATGTCAAAACTCATTTTTAGCACTTTCAAATCAACTGCAAAGTGCCAGAGGTGTTTTTAAAGCTTTAGGGAACATGGGTGATATTTTTTATCACTCTGAAACAGCCTTTAGAAGCTATTACTTACTATCAGCAACAATATGAACTCGCGCAGCAAGGTGATGATGACACGCTGCTGCGAGCACAGGCTTGCGCTGCGCTAGGAGCAGCCTATCGGGTACTTGGTGATTTTCAGCGGGCTCTGGAACTCCATTATGAGGAAATCCAACTTTTTTTACAGGAAGCAAAAGACATGAAAAGTGAATTTCGAGCTCATGGACACTTGGGGGCAGTGTTAACCACACTTGGAGAATTCTTCTAGTGCCTCCAAGTGTTACGAAAACCAATGTTTCATCGCGAAACAGCTTGACGATCTCAGTTTACAATCCGCAGCTCTTGGAAACATTGGCATAACGTCAATAAAACATGCAAGACTATGAAAAGGCGATCGACTTTTTTGAGCGTCAACTTTTAGTCGTTGAGAAGATGAAGAACATAAACGTAGAAAAAGGACGAGTTTTATGCAACATTGCGGATTTGCTATGAAGCGTTGGAGAACTATAACGAAGCTGTTACATTATTCGAAGAGTCGTTAGAATATGCAGAGGAGACAAAGCAATCTGTTTTATAATGGAGCGCGTTTATCGTGGACTATGCAGCGCACACAAATTAACAAATAACGCCAGAGAAGCTTTTAAATATTGCCGATTGCGAATTAAATCTTGCCTGGAATTAAATAATGTTCAGTTACTCGCGGAATCATATGGAGAAATGGGATATTTATTCACAATTTTAGCAAACTTTGAAAATGCTCTTTCTTGCCTGAAACTTCAAATGAAATACTCTGAAAACTTTCCTCACATTCGTGCAGATGCGGCATGTGGATTGGGAAGCGTTTACTTGATCTTGAAGCAATATTCCAAGTAAGTAAGAAAATTGACTTTCTCTTTTTTAATTTGATAAATCTTCAATTTTTTTTAGATCTATATCTTCTCATTTTGAGATGTTTTATGTAATACTGGGGGACGAGAGGTTCAAGAGTTTCTATACACATATGGTACACAAATTATTTTCTGTAACGTTTCGTCTGAAACATTACAGAAATAAATATGTGTATCGGTATGTGTGTAGAAACCCTTTTGAACCTCTTGTCTATTAATTTATTCTCTTCCAATAGAATCCTTGCTTTTAGCATATGGAAGCACTTACACAAGGCATAGAAGAAGGATAAGTAGTTAGCCCCATGTTAACCCAATCAAGGGTAATACTGTCGCATGCATATATATATATTATGCATTATATCACATAGAATAGCAAAGAGTGCAAACGTTGCTACTCAGTCAAGTCACCAGCATTCCCTTTTTGGTGGTTGAAATAATTGGGAAAAAGAAAGACCATCAACTTGGCAACACCCAACACCTTTGGGATTCTCGTTGAGCTACACTTCTCTGATTACCCAACACATGTTTGAATCCCATGAATGATGGGTAGGGCCCGACCGACCTAATTTTGCTGTTTACTGATATATCGGCAGATCGCAAAAGCAGCTGATATTATCAGCCAACCGAAAATACACTTACGGACATTTGCGATTCTTTTAAAATAATATGTTTTTTGTTGAAATGGCGAAATTACACAATATTTTTCGCTTTCATCTGGGGAAATCACCAGCAGATGTTATTTGCATGAGATGAAATTTTGTTCCCTCCTCAAAAAAATTATCTAGTAACGAATCAAAATGTTAGAAATATGCAAGATTTTTCAATGAGTTTTTCACATAACATAAATATCGGTCATCGGTGGTCAAAAATGCCAAAATATCGGTTTCGATATCGGTTGCAAAAAGTTATGTCGATCGGGCTTTAGTGATGAGCAAAAATCTTCTCCTGGACTTAGAACAGGAATCTGCATGGCAGATCTTGGTTTACCATATGATTATTAAGCCTTTTATCGACTTTCCTTTCCAACAGGATAAAATTGAAACCCTGTGCTACCCTCTTCACTGGAAAGAGTAAGCAGGAAATTTCTATCCCAGCTGAGAAATGAGTCTTTTTTTGGCATTTTTATACAGTGGGAGTACAGTACTTTAATCAAAGCAAATTTACCCAATTTATTTCTAGGTCTGTAGAACTTCACCAAATTGATCTTCAAATTGCAATTGAAACCAACAACGTACCATGTCAAGGCCGGGCACATGGAAATCTCGGGGCCGTTTTCGAGGCATTACATAACCACCAGATGGCAGTCCGGCACCAAGAACAACACCTATTTATTGCTGACAGTTTGAACGATCCGTTAGCGAAATTGACTGCTTTACGGGGGGTCGCAAGGAATGTGTTGAGACTTGGTTCAAATCACCAGAGGGCTTCACTACTTTTACAACAGGCCTTACTGCTTGCAAGAGAACTGAGAATGAAGGTGGGACACTGCATTTTTTATATGCCAGTCTGGGTTTATATCAAAATTTAGTCCAAATGGTGTTCTAATTTCTATTTGGTTTATATAATACCGGTGTGAAATAATTGAAATGTTTTTTTACAGCCACTCTTATAAGTGGATTACCCTGAGCTAAAAAAAAATATATTTTGTATCATGGACTTTGTTCAAATGAGTTTTTGCTGCTCTAGTTCTCTTCAACGACATACGCGTTTGGCTGCCATTTAGTATTCATTCAATGTGGAAGTTCCACAATGTCACAAATAGTTTTTTGCCAGAAGCTTTTTCCTCGAACTTCTAAACTTTGAAATTCACTACCTTCATATTGCTTTCCTGATTGCGTTGACCTAAATGGCTTTAAAACTCGCGTCAATAAATATTTTTTAGGGATGAAAATCCTTTAATATTCTTCCTTTATTCTTGAATCTATGTAGCTCTCTGCACAGTAGTGGTTTTAGAAAGCCTTTCATGTATGATCTTTCTCATGCAACCTTGATCAGAGTGAATTTTGATAAAAAAATATGTCAGGTATAAGTGTTAAGAGGTTCCAGTTAAAATAATATTTAAAATTCAATTTATGTTAATTAAGAACACAGATATTCAAAATATTTTCCCTACATTGTACTTCAAAATCCTAATTTACCTACAGATTTTTAGATGCTAATTATTCAAGTTAATGATAGGTCATAATGAACTGTTACTTAGATATCTTCTTAACTCTGTAAAGTGTCAGGAAACATTTGCTGCAGATGATGCAGTTGGAATTATGTGGTGGTACGGGTATTGGAATATTCCTAGAATATTTCCTGCGTGTCGTAATAAGCGACTAAATTGATGCAAAGAAGTGGTAGATGGTTTCGTTATCGCCCAGGTTAGATACCACTCACTGCACTTTACCATGGCGGTTCGATTTGGGATGTTTTCCGTTTTGAGTACAGTTGCTGGTACTACTTCTTTTTAGTACCGCTTTGCTGTTAAGTGGTCGTTAGTGGGTTTCCTTGCTTCCAGCCTTGCTCATGGGTGACTTTCAATAAAAAAGAATAAACTGACTTCCTTCTCCATTTATGTCTGTCTTTGTGAATGAGATGCTGTTTAAGTAAACATGTTTAAAAGTGGCTATCTATGCCCCAGTAATATTTTGCAATATTTTGTTTATATTCGCAGGAAGATGAAGGTCATATCATCCTCGATCTGGCGTTAGCAAACTTTGTCTGTGGAGACTTGAACAATTCGCAAACACATTTGATTGAAGCTATGGATATATTGATGGAAGAGTTTTGGAAGTCCGGTGTATTGGGTGAGTCATTAATTGGAAAAAGTGCGTCCAGTTTGTTTATGAAAGTTCGCTCTCCAAGCAAGACTGAAAGGGGTCAACTGACGTCCACTTGAATGGCAAAGGGCAACTAAATATCAAATAGGAAAGAGCTACTAAGTTGCAAGATGTAGTACCAGCAACTACACTTTGAGTGGAAAATAACCCATTCAACTGAACCACCATGGTAAAGTGCAGTGAGTGGTATTTGCCCTGGGTGATGATTAAACTCTCCACCACTACTTAAACCTTGGTACTTATCAATGTACTTCACCTTGAAGGTTCAGTTCCATTTAAGATGTTTTCTGTTTATAGTGCAGTTACTGACACTACATCTTTCAGAGGTCTTTGCTACTAAGTGGCAGTCAGTTGGTTCTTTTTAGGCACTGGTTTCGGCCTTTCTCTGACCACTTACATATAAAAAATTTACATGAAAAAACAATTTTTTTTTCCTGATTTTCATCCTTATTCTGCATGGTTGCAAAATCGCCTTCAGTGTAAACCGAGGATCCCTCTTGTTGTTGTTGCATTTTGTAGTAGATTCGAATACACTGTGATTATTATAATTTCACAATTTTCCTTGACTTCCAGGTAACACAGTCAACATATCCGTACATCCAAATCAATGCGTCGATCTATTTGAAGAGATAATTACTTGCCAGTCTGCGTTAACATGTATGTACGTCAACACAAACCAATACACCATGGCGCTAGAGTCAGCAGAAAAGTTACGCCGATTTCCAGAAATGATCGCACGAAAACGACGAGGAAAAAAAGAATTTGAGAATGTGGAAAATTTGTCCGAGAAAACTTGTGGATTATTCCGCTAAAAATAACAGTGTTGTTGTGTGTTATAGTATTGAAGCAGGTAATATATTGACTTGGTTGGTAACGCCTCATGAAGGATTTTGTGAGTTCACAAAGCAACCAATTTTGCTTAGTAATACAGACATTGTTGGAGGTCAAAATTCGCTGAGTAATTCAGAAACCGGACAGACGAATTTTCTTACTCATCTTATATCTGAGCTTCGAGATTCTCTCGGACTAGAATCCCCTTCCGTGGAACCCGAGGATCCATCTGGTGTTGATGATGATATTGAGGGTCATAGGTCACCAAGCAGCATTGAAGGACAGAAAAGCTCTGAAAAAGAATTTGAACTGGAAAGTGGTATTGATGAAACATTCAAGTTATTTTCACAGATTGATTTTGTCGCAAAATTCAATGTATTATGCGAAAAACTTGAGTGTGCTCAGCTTACTAGGCCATGAGAAAGCAATTTTGTCTAAAAGGCCCCCGATTTTTGCCCTGTATGATCTTCTAATAGGTGGAATTCAAGCAAAAATACAAAAATATGCATCTCAGGAGTCATTAAATAACCTTGTGTTTGTCGTCGAAGGTGAACTTTTAACGGTACCTTTTGCTTTGTTGAAGAAACGCTCAACAGATACATACTTGTCTCAACAATTCAATTTGAGAGTTGTCAATTCTGTGAGTGACCTTTTGAGTGAAGTGAAAGGTCAAATTTCAAAATGTCATGGGTCAGTTAACGAGGGCTGTTGTATTTGGCAACCCTATCGTTCATGATATTATTGATGTGTCTCAGTCCCAGGCATCAGAAGATGAGGCCAATTTAATCGGATCTTTATTGAAAATTGAGCCTCTTACAGGAAAAAATGCGACAAAAGAAAACGTTTTGAAGAATTTACAAAGTACAGAATGTGTTCATTTAGCCTGCAGTTTGTCGAAAACGCAACCTTATAATATATATTTAAGTTCGATGAAAAAAAGCCGAACAAAAATCGACGAAAATTGAACACGTGCCAAGTGATGCAAGTAACACTGACAGCGGCATTGGGAAAGACACCGGTGGTATTGCGCAAGAAGATATATTTGACCTTGAGAAACCAAAGGTGACCCTGACTGCAGAAGAGGTCGCACAGAGGTCATTAACCCCCTGGTGACTTTATGAAGTACGACCTTTCTCATATTAAGTTAGTAGTATATGGATCAGCTCATTTACAAGATACTGAAATTGATTTCGAAAGTAAAAACTTGGCTAATTCAAATTCTAAGCTGGTTCGAATTATGACCATAACTCGAAGCCCATTAACCGCTGGGGTACGGTCTCTCTTGCTCCCTCTATGGCCGGTTCCTGAAACGGTGTGCAAAATTTTGACTGAGTCATTCTACACTCTGCTTCTGTCCGGACTTACAGCGCCAGCCGCATTGACACAATCTTTGGATTTGATCCGCAGCAATAAGCAGTTTGAACATCCTTCATATTGGGCGGGCTTTGTTCTGATTGGCCAAGATGTGACCCTCGACCCGAGTAATTTACCGCTATTCTACGCTCTCCATTTATTAATAAAATCGGATCCTGGAAGATTCCACGACACTTTGAAGTTGGTTCTTCATTTGATCGATAAATCTGTCGAAAGAATGGAATCTGGTTCTAACACTTCAGTGCCAATGTATGCAGCCCAGGTGAGATATCTAAACAATTCTGCTACTCAGACACCCGGAAATTGTCTTCCACAAAAAGACATTTCACCTAATATGGAATAATTTATGATAAATCACTTCAGAAGAATCACATTTTTATAAGAGTGATAAAATATCTCTTTCTGAATGCGTTAAACAACAAAATTGCACACAATGACATACAATTCTTTAAAACAGATAATTTTTACTGATTATTCATAAATGAGCACATAATGCTCTTATGATAACTTCCTTTAATACTGTTTAAACCTTACTTATTAAATTAAAACCTTCTATTTTTCAATATTTGTGCGAAATAAACTACAACGGTGAGTCTTGTTTTTCTCTAGTGCGAAACCGTCTAAATTTTGTTTAGGATAGGATATCATTTTTATCCTGCGGGAGAGGAAAGCCGAGAATACAGCTTAACCATATGGCGAACCACGACCTCTCGTGCAAATACCAGTTTCGAATCGGGGTGAAGGTTTTTGATAATCTTATTTCTCATTTTTCCTGTGAGTTAGCCGTAGGCGACGCATACGTGAACCACCGTACACCGGCGAGGCGTCCAGCAGACCTCTCGCATCATCATCTCAATCATCATCTTTCACAGGATTCGAACCTGCGTCATGACAATCAGAGATGCGTAGCTCGAATAGTTTCTCAATCTCTTTTCAAAACATAGATTTTCTTTCCAGGCAAGCATCAGTAAGAAGGTCCACAATGTGATGGGTTGGAGGGAATTATTTTCATCAGTTGGATTTGAACTCAGGCAATGTACCAGCGGAATACCTGATGCTGTGTTCTTCCCACAAGCTGAGATCAAACAAGATGTCCTGGTGAGTGGATGAAGATTTTTTTAATTGTAAAAATGAATATTTTTAAAATTGAAGGTGAAGATAAAATTTTTGGGAAATTGAACATTTTGAAAGATTGAACCTTTTTCACAGCTTTTGATTATTGTGGACTGTTAATAATAGAGCTCAACCACATAATCAATATCGATTTTTCGGATCATTTTTTCGTTGATAATAGAACATGAACATCAAAGCAAAACCTTACAATACTTAATAAGGATAGGGTAGGATTATATATTTTTATCCTGTAGAGGAAAGCCAAGAATACGGCTTAACCGTATGCCGAGCCACGATCTCTCATGCAGATACCAGTTCCAAGTGGGGTTTGAGACTTTTGCCTAGCCATTTACAGATTTTTTTCTGTGCATGAATATGATTGGTGGAGGAAGTTGTAACCATTGGTTATGAGGACAACCATGTACTGGCTAGGTGTCAATCCCCTCACATATAATCATTCCCCGGTGGGATTCGAATCCAATATGTTAGTGAGGCGTAGCTCGGAGCGTATTCCTTGCGTTTTTACCAACCAGCCAAAGATTGAAAAGTTTAATTTTCAACGGAAAAACTGCATCATATTTATTGAAATTGTGTGGGAATGGTGTTTTTGTGCAATGAAATTCACTCTCGTTTTTTTTTTTTGCATGGCGGTATGAGGGGGATACTTAGGCATATTGTTCAGGCTCTGGTATAATATAATTCTTTCTTCAAGATTCTAAATTATTTTACAGAATGTGAAAACAGAACTCATCTCTTATCTCCAATTACCAGTGCTTGTTTTAAACCGGTATAAACCGATTATTTCTTGCTCCATCGACTGGTCATGTACTGAAAGAATCACTAGTATGCTGCTTAAAAGAATACACGGAGAGACAGAATAAGAATGATTTTCCACAGATGGTCTTGTTTATGAAACAAAACACATGGAGAGCTAAAGGATGCTCGGACATAATCTCTGGTCTTGGTGAGTGATAGGATAGGATTTCATTTTTATCCTACAGGAAAGGAAAGCTGAGAGTGTGGTGAACCACAGACTCGAGTTCGGAATCAGGGGTGGTTTTGCTTAACTTTTCTCCCATTTTCCCTGTGCCTGGACCTGGTTGTTGGAGGAAGACGTAAGCAGTGCTTTGTCTGAATAGCTGGATTTTATTGGATTTTGAACATTAGGTTCATTTTTTTTTTCAAATATTCCTAAAAAAAAAAACAATTTGTAAAAATTATGATATACATGTTATTTACCTTACATTTTAAAATTAAACTGATCCTTGATCTGCTGTATATCTGCTCAGAGAACAATGATGATCTGAAATCCTTCTAAAACTGAATTAGTATTTTTGGTATGTCGTTTTAAAAAATTGTTCCACCTTTTGTCATTTTTTTTTATAAATTGTTTTCATTTCATAACAGGGTTCAGTGTATCTCAGATAAGCGAAGAAAATGTCATGCTTCATTGCTCAACAGATCACCATGACAACATTGTAACTATTCTGAAACTTCTGGATGCATTCTTTGGTAATTATGGAATATCAGATTTTTTTTTTCTAGGGAAAGGATATCATTTTTATCCTGCGGGAGGGGAAAGTCGAGAACAGCCTAACCATATGGCGAACCACGACCTCTCGTGCAGATACGAGCTCCAAATCGGGGTGAAGGTTTCTTTTGGATTATCGCATTTCTCATTTTTCCTGTGCAAGGACTTGGTTGGTGGAGGAAGCCGTAAGCACCGCTTTCGTGAACCCGTGCACCGGCGAGGCGTACAGCAGACCTCTCTCATATAATCATCATCCCTAACGGGATTCGAACCTGCGTCATGACGATCAGAGACCAATGACCAATTGAGCTAACCGGGCATCCAACATTTTGTTACCATTCTTATCCGACCATTAGGGTTCCCAGTTTAAGATCTTGAATCAAAACATTTCAAATTGAATCTTCCTATAATGAATCATATCCAAAATATTGATTGTAAAATTCACGAATCAGTCTTCTGATTTCTCCCGAATTTATATGTAAGTTATGTATCAGTATGTTTATTCGTCTCATAATAGTCAATAAAAAAAATACAGAAAAAAAATATGAGACAGGATAGTTGCACATGGCCCTGTCGACACTGATGTGCGACGGATCCAATCAATGTTTTGATGAGTATGGACAACTGGTGGATTGTGCTGTCTAGGCATGGTCCATCAGTGGCTCGTACCTGATAAGATAAAATTTCTTATTGGAAGCCTCTATTTAAAAAAAAAATTGTTTGAAGCAGGATCGTGCAGAATTACATAAATGAGTATTCGAAATCATTCGTTTTTGAATCAAATCTTGCATCGATTCTGGATGCAGCACCTGAAAAGAACCAGGGCGGATACCATTCACTGCTCCTTACCATGGCAGTTCAGTTCCATTTGGAATGGTTTCCGCTTAGAGTGCAGTTGCTGGTACTACATCTTTTAGTAGCTCTTTGCTATTAAGTGGCCTTTAATTGGTTCCATTCAGGTTCCGCTTCCAGCCTGGCATTGATCAAACTTAAAAATAAATGGTTCTAAACCACTTAAATGGTAAAGACCTACTACAGAATGTAGAACCAACAAACTTCACATCAATCTACTCGTCATGGCGCGACAGAATTTTATTGTCTTCGGTTTACAAATTGATCATGTCAATTTCCTTGGATGTACCAAAAAAGCTTCAAAAACAGTAGCAGTATTGATGATTTTTTTCTTCTTTCTTTTTTTCTTCAGCTTGGTGGTTACCAGACACTCAAAAAAAGTCCATATCTATGTAGCTCACATTCCGCCACTTGTAGCAGTTATAAGAAGACATATTTTTAAATTTCAGGTAATGCCATCCCGATTGAACATTCGTATGAACATGAAAATCAACAGAAAGCGAGAAGAGAATCAATTGAGAGTCAGGTAAGGGTTCCTATTACTGGCACTGAGAGGTTCTTGAGCTTGATCTAATCTCAGGCGTTTTTTTTGGAATGATGTTTCTTGACACATACGCTCCAGCTTAGCTTGAGACTCTGTTCGCGTCCTAAGGAGTTTAATGGTCTATGAGAATAGCATTGATTGAGTATATTACTTTGTGCTGAAAACTCACAAGATGGGAAGAATAGGATCTGATGTTATTGAGATGAATGTTTGTCATACCAAGTTTTGCATTAGATGAAATAAAATTCTCACCCACCAAATTTTTAAGGTCATCATTGATCGTATTACATTTTTTTTTAGGTTTCAAGAGCTGCGCCTTTGTCTAACATCATAACTAGAGGTCTTCCTCCAAGCTGTCGGCGATCAATTGCAGTTGATTTTGAAGCATCGTTCAAGTCTCAGAGCAGCCTTGATTCCGTGGTCATCTTGAACTTCCAGATCACATGACAGAACCAACAGATAATAAAACAATTCATGTTACTAAGCCTGAAAATTACAAAGAAGGTGAAGAGCAGATTCTTGGTGCAGAAATGCCCAAAAAACTTCACAACTGTGCCAACTAGTGGTCAAATTCTGGCTCCCAAACCCATTTTACCTCACATTATCACTCAAAAGCCTCAAAAACATGATCGTAACTCAATAGACAGTCCAGATCCTCTAGCAAAAAGCCCAAGTCTGCAAAACCAACCAATACATAGTGACATCACAATGCCTCTCAATTTAGCAGAAGACAGAACAATTAGCATTACACAAACAACATCTCATTCTTTACAAAGATCTAAAAGATTTCAATTTCAACACCTCAAATTCGCCTATTGCTGCAAGAGATTCACTAGAAATCAAAGTACCAAGAAGCCCACAGAAGAGTCCTATGTTCTACAGAAAAACTGACAGCCCCGAACCAACAAATGAATATATCAACTCCACAAAATGATGGTATCACTAAAGTTGATCGAGTTTCGGTAATCAGATCGCCAGCAACTCAAAATTTTAAGAATGAGGCCAAACAGAATACATATGGACTTATTTATGATGGATCTATAACGAATCAGGTCAAAAGTCAGGATCTTCATGGATTTGTTGTTTTAAACCCAGCATAATCTCAATGTTGATACCAGAATTGGATCGGTCGAGCCTACCGTTCAAGAACAAAATTTGGTTCATTTCATGCCCATTGTTGCCCCCGATGACACAAATGTAACTTTTTCTGCTCCAAGAAGCATAGTTCATCCAAAGGCGAAAAGAATTATTGCAACAAGGTCACCTTTGGGGTCAAAGGTGAAAGCAGACAGTTTAAATGAACATCCATATGTCCCTGCACCAAGTGTGGCCCGTGGATTGCCAGTGAGATCGAATCCGTTTTGACTATTCTCATATTGTGGATAAGTTAACGAGGTTATCGACAAGTGATCTTTCTGAATCTGGCCACGATAGCCAAGGTCAACTCAAGGACATAGAAACCCGGGACTCAAACAATAACAGCACTGCGGTTTACCAGCATTACCATTTGCCTACAAGCCAGGAATCTAGTCAAAATACTAGTCAAACTGGTTATATTAACCAGACTTCTAATATACGTGTACCACTGGAAGGACAATCGTCACACAACAAAGTTTTGAATTACCTAAACCCTGGTTTGCCTCAGAATTTTGTTCAACAAGATATATCTTGCAAATCACCACATGAGGGAGCTATGGAGTTTCAAGTGGGTAAACCCACTACTCCTGCGTTTGACAGACTCGCGAAATCATCTCACACACATAGTAAGTCTCTTGATAGTTCCATACATCGACAACGTCTGCAAGACGCCCCACATAAACATAGTCGATCCCAAGATGGTGCCTTACCCCCTCCATACAAGCATCCAGAATTCGTAACCAGTCCACGAAGAGCGAGCGGTGAAAAACATACACTCTCGAACTGGTTCACATGCTAGTCATAGTAGCATTGGTTCAAACAAATCAAATCCTCGCAAAGTGCAGACTAACCCTGGTAAACAGTTCGAAAAAGAAAAACCAAGAAGATCAATGGTTAGAGCTCCCAGCAACCAATCCTTCACCGGTTCAGATAGTTCACATGTAAGTTACCAGTTGGAAACTGGTAACCAGGGTAAGACATGGTATATCCGTGAAAATGCATCACCCCAAGCTGTTTCAACTAGTTCATCACCAAAAGAATATAGTAGTAAGCATACCAGACCAATTTTGAGACCAATTTCTGGTAATAATTTCTCAAACCAATCATTTCTGTACAACCAGGATCAACCAAGTACCAGCCATGCTCATTCTCACCACTTTGACCAAGAAATTTCTTTTCCCCAGCAGGACCAAACGTTTGGGCAACCCACAAATCGCAAGAATATGAACCAACATGCACAAAATGCAGGTTACCAAGCACAAATATACCCATGGGAACACCAGTCATGACCAAGACCAACCCACAAACCAGCATAACTATTCATCTGAGATGGTTTCTAATAATGATGCATTATATTTAAATAAGATTCCAATGCAGCACCACATCCAAAGCCAGATATTAAGTGAAGCATTCAACAACCAAGTTTCAGACCAGATATACCAATCGTCAAACCAGTCTCACCATTCTACTGGATACCAACTGTTTACTAGGTTGAAGCAGAAGCATCAAAGTTCAGAAAAGCAAGCAGACATGTCTCAACCACCCATTTTCCAACACGATCACAACCAATCACTGATACCAGCTTCAAACCAATCAATGCACCAAAACTTTCAAATAGGACAATATCAATATGAGTTGCCTCAAAGTGGTATGAATAGTATTGCACATAGGTATGGTACAGACGTACCAGATCAGAGCCTTAAACCACCTGCGTTACAACCACAAAGTAACTACCAGTTTGAAAACATTCACCAGTCTAACAACAATCGGAACCAATTCCAGGGCTCTTCTATGATACCACGTCAAAGACCATTTTCTCTCCAAAATAGAAATCTGCAGTATAAACCAGTTAAACCACCTAAACCAAGCTCATTGGGTGCAAAGCAATAAGAGACCACAGAACCATGCTGAAAATACTAATCAAAATGAAAACCAACAAGGTAGTGATCATATTGCTTTTGTATGAAAATAACTAGTTAATAATAGAAAGGACAATCATATTGGGTGGTATCTAAAATCTTAAACGATATATTTGGAAATCTCTGTGAAATCGATGAAAACGGCAACCTATTTTGTATCCATTTGAAAAAGTTTTAATTGTGGACTGATTTGCCTATGGCGATATTCTCAGCTTTCCTCTCTCCCAGAAGCATGACTTGATATCTCAGAAACGACAATTTAGATGCGTTGTTAAAATCTGTATTGAATTTCAAATTTGCATGTTATTAGTTATAATTTGTGATATATTCTGTGCCAACAGTTTCGGTATCAATTTTTTTGTTATTTAAGTGTCATCGGTATTGTATATCATCACTGACATTTTTTTAATTTTTTCATTTTGTGTATGCATATATAATTTCATTTCAGATATATTTTCGAACACTGTCATTTTATCTATTCTCCTTTTATTCGTTCACATTCCGTGCTAGGAGAGATGTTCTTATCCTATTCGATTGGTCCCTTTCAGCCGTGCTTCTAATGACATGCAGGAAATATGTTAAGACAATTCTGAAACTTGCTCTTTCAGAATTGATAAATAAACTCAAGAGTATGATGTTTTAAACCATCAAGAAAACAAGAATCTGCCACCCTAGTTTGACACTGTATATTTTTAGTTACAACTAACTTCACTTCTGTTCACTCTCATATTTCACTATAGATTTATACACTGTATCTGCTTTATTTTTTATACCTCCATGATTTTATACGTTGTAAATATTGACTATTTTATTTTTCCTCTATAAAGACTGTTTTGATGTACGAGCTCAATATTATTTTGTTATTGTTGTTTCATATTTTTTTTTTGTTCATATTTAAGCAAAAATTCATTCAAATAATTGCTGACAAAGTTATGATCCTGTGATATTATGATCCTGTGATATTTTTCATAATAATTTACTTTTTTTTTTGGATATTCATCATCTAAGCGAGGTCGGAAGCAGCGTCTAAAAGAAATTGCTAACGATCACTATGACAAAGCTACATTAAATATGTAACGAGACACCGCACCCTTAGCGGAAATCATTCGTGTTATTCTGACCTTCTATGGTGGAGTGAGTGGTATCTGGCACTTCATTGCGATCAGTTGAAACATATTTTTTGTTATGTATGAGTCATTCAGTCATGTATGATGAATTGCGCAACAAACGAGAAAAGGGATTTTCCGATAAAGCGAGGGTGTGTTGGACCGATTCCTGACTGTGCAGATGATTTAAAATTTCCTAATAATCTTCAATATAATTTAAGGTGCCCATATTTCTTGCCGAATATTTCTATCATTTTGGGGTTTCTTTAACTTTGTAACCATGTACGTTTGCACCTACACTAAGAGGCATGTATAGAAATTGGGAAAGGGGGCTAAACTTGAACAAAAATTGGTGAATATTTTGTTGTCAATATGAGTGTCGCAGTTGTATATTTTTCTAAAATTGCATATATTTTCGTTAATTGCAAAAGACAATATGCTGGTTTTGTTTGAAAATCCCTCTAAATGATACTTAAGGGGTTTGGAACTTGCTTAATATCAGGTCAAATCAATTTGTAAAGGCTAGCAATAAATTTTGAAATAAGAAAGAGCGAAGAAGGGTACCATTACCAAATATATGCATCTCCTGAAGCGTTTAAATATTGTTGCATGTTTATTGTAATGAGTTCATCCCTGCAATGTGCTCTCTAATCCATTGAAAGTTGCACTGGGTGCAAATATCAATTTGTGGCAAGTGAAAGATTCAAATAAGGGTGCAGAATGTGCATTACTGCAGAATTGGGACCATTCATTTTTTTGAAAGACAAACACCCATACACTGACTATATATAAATCTATAATGTGTGCAGTAATATTTTTAAAAATCTGATTATATATCCACTGTTATATAAACTTCATATCTTCACTGTATTTACTTTAAAATTTATATGTGTGTTCCAAACAAATGTTTTCACATAATGCCTGCATGATCTATCAATGGCTTACGCTGAACAAATTTTCCACTGGGGAGAAAAATTAATCAAAGATTTGTTATCGAATAAGATTTGGAAAAGCTTTGAAACATTGCAGTGAAGTGTCCCATTCACTTGACAGCAGGATTTTGAGAAGTGCAGTCCCCTCCCCAAGGATTCGAGGCCTTTTTCCATCACTAGTTTCATAAATGTATTTAAAAATGGCAATGCTTCAGATGTGAATAATGGTGTTTGTTGAATTTATTATATAACTTGTAATGGTTCGAACAAGGGTTGCTTTATCACATGGCTATAAAAATAGCAATGCTTTAAATACAAAAAATAAATAAATAATGAATATGGTACAGAATACTAATTTTTGGGGCAAATAAAATACATAATGAAAAAGATGGTTTTGTTAGATTTGGTTGTTTGGGGTAAAGGTCAGAGAATATGAAAGATTTGTTTGTATAAGCAAGTGTCACATGGTGGCTGTATGAGGGATATAAGGCAAGCAGTGGTGGTATCTACCCCCTGGGGAAGCTGTAATCTCTGGAAATTTCGTTCTTTAGAAATGTGATAGTAGATTCCCATGGTATTTTCTTTCAGCAATGGGGCTACATCCTTGAATTTTTAGAGTCCACATTGGCCATTCCTACAACTAAGTAGAACTCCCTTTCCTAATCATCTTTTTTACCCGTCATAATTAGATTTAAATGATATCACAAATACACAGACAAAGCTCATTTGCAAATTAGAGAGGCGAAGTGAGTTCTTGTATATTATTATCCCTTATTTATTAACACTTTGAGAAGAAGGGATTGGGAACCAGCTTTATTAGGTCTTACTTTCATTAAGAATAATATATATATACATCTGTTCAGTAATTTTCTTTTCTCTTTGTCAATGGAGAAAATAGTAGCAGAAAACAAAACTGAGATATAAATACGGTACAACGCGTGTTTTTGCATGAAATCGAGCGTGGGATAAGGATGGAAAGCGATTTGCACAAGGCAATATTGAACAGATCACAACCACGTCCGCTTCGCCAATACGCGTGTGGGTGGTCCAGTTAACCGTCTGTCGTTTGAAAACGCTTGAACACTTCTTAACTGAGAGAGGAGGCATAAAACACGTAGCGCAACAGAAAATCGACAACGACGACGACGGCGGCTTCAAAAGTACCTTCGTCATGCTCCAATTGCCCAGCCACGTGTTCCCGCGCTAGGATTCATGAAGCTAGAAATATGATCTTGTTTGGACCAGATTATTCACATACATACTCTAGTATGGCCGCAGCGCCTAACCAGAGAAAAGTTGCGCACTTTCGTTGAGTATGTGACGCTGATGCCGTCTGAGGCACATGCTTGATAAAATGAAAAAAAATCTCCTGTTAGAATATTCTGCAGCGCTGTTCTGTACAGTGTTTAGACTGCTTTCTTATTCCGTATTTCCTGTACTGTGTATGCAGCGCGCACACACTCTGCACTGCACAGACAGGAATTTTTGACAGAGGGTTGCGTTGAGAATATAGAAACAACTGTTAATTCAGAATTACGTATCCCAAAGCATAAAACTTTAAAAAGTATCACGGAAATGAATATGAGGGTTAACTCAGGATATGTGGAAATTTGTGTTTGTGTATATTTATTTATTAACCAATGCGGAATGATGTGTGCGTTACGTTAAAAAAGCTTATTTCATGGATACGGTAACAATTTTCACTCCGCACAGTGCAAGCAAGTGTAACCTAAAGAAATAAAGTTAGAAGACCTGACGGAACTGCCGAAAATAGTGATTATAGTGAATAGCTTACAGTGAATGTGGCCATGTGATAGGATTTTCATGCAAAACAAATCTTTAAAATGAATAAAAAGCAGAATTAATTTTAATGGTAAGCAAGCCAGACGTCATAAAAGCACAAAGGACTCAGCCAACGTTTAATATACTGTAATACTCAAAACCCTAACCTGCTAACTCTGAACTTAATTGCCTCTGTTCCCAGTCTGAATGTAGAATCAGTGGCGGCGAAAGATCTCCAACATTGGGGAGGGGAATCGTTAAGGAAAAGAATAAATCAACTATTATTGCATAGTTACTTAGCTGACGTTTAATATAACTCGTGAACTGATAATGTAATATTCAAACCCTAACCTGCTAACTTAACTGCCTCTGTTCCCAGTCTGAATGTAGAATCAGTGGCACTGGGCAGCGAAAGATCTCCAACATTGAGGAGTGGGAATCGTTAAGGAAAAGGATAAATCAACTATTTTCTAATAATGAAAATATGTTTAGAACGTGTGTTAAAAATTTACTAGCCATTTTGCAGAATAATACGGAAAATATTAGCTGAAAAACGTATTTTAATATAATATTTCTATTGTAATTCATTGGTAAACGAGTATTGCGCAGGAGGCACGCAAGATAATAGTGGTTTTCTCAATTTATCACAATCTTACCTTATTTAGGGGTGGTTGGTCCTCTCAATGTTTGACATCAGTGTGAGAATTGCTAGCATTATTCAATAAATTATCCTAATAAATATTCGCAGTTTGTGTCAAGTGATAAACTCAGAACTAAATAAGGCTTGAAATTCCGCACAGAATCCCAAGGATTTTCAAATTTCTGGACAACAGAGATCTGATAAACACAAGATTAAGATTTAGAAAATACACTAAAGGTTGTATATTATTACCATATGATAGGGTTTATCGATGATGAACTAATAAAATGGATTTAAATTGAATTAAAACCAAATTTGAGCTCTATATTTTTTATATTACATAACGATATAACTTCGGATTCCGGTTATATTTTTTATTAAAATAATAATTAGAATTGAGACGGCAAAAAATTTGAATTGAATCTTGCTCCATGATTATTAATTGCTTTTTCATTATTATCGTTTTAATGTAGGTTTATATTCGAATACAATCTGATAATATATAGCAATAAATAACATGGCTTCTTCCCGTCCATCCGGAGCACTGCTGGAAAACAGAATGGCAAACGCTGCAGAGGAAGTCGAAAAGGAGGATGATGATTTTTACAAAACTGCGTACGGAGGATTCACAGAAGATAAGGAAGACAACGATTTTGATTCTGATGACGAAGAGGAAGAAGAATCGGGGGATGATGAAGATTCTGGTTCTGAAAACGAAGAAGATCCGAATGAATCGAAAACTGAAGAAAATGAAAATAACAAAGAAGAGTCTGATTCGAAAACTGATAAAAACGAAAATGGCAAAGAAGAATCTGAAGGATCAGAGAAAAATTTAAAAAGAGCTGCAATAACAAAAGATGTAGGTGATGAAATTGAAATTAAAAAAATAAAAGAAGATGGAAATGATGAAATCAAGAATGCAGAGAAAAATGGAAATGATGAAAACAAGGGAGCAGAAATTGAAAATGGTAAAGAATTGAAAGAAAATGAACCAACACAAGTTCCAGAAAGTGTCTGTTAAAAAAAACGCTCAGTGACCCATGGATAACAGCATTGTATCAGAATCTTGTTCTTCTTTGTGCATGCAAATTTTGTGGGACTTCTTTGCAGCTTTGAATCGAGTTGAAGACTTCAAATTCACCTGCAACTGATTAATGTTGTTTTGTTGTGAAGTGGTTGCACTATTATGACTAATAATGCTTAAAATTGGTCATTTTGAACTTGTTTTAGATAATATCTTTTGCAAGATCACACCTTTTTTGAATGACTATATGCGTAATTTTTTGTAATGGTTATCAGGAATATTACCTTTTTGTTGACTTTTTATGATGCCCTCCTCTTTTCTTTTGAAGAAGTTTTATTCACGTTGCCAGAGTAGCTCATATGTTGCCAGTCTTTATAAAAAAGCTTAAGAAGGTTTTAAACACCTTTGGTTTATGCCTCACCCTGCCACCAGTGGTCGAGCTTGAATCAGAGATGGCCCATACCTCAGTGAAGGAGTGGTGAATCAGCGACTCTTGCTTAACAATACATGTTTCATTTGACGGGTATTATAATTTTTAACCTCCCTTTTTGCCCTGGTCTTCTTTTACTGCAATTATTTCTGGTTTTCATTTCCCATATTAAAAGCTGCTATCAACTGCCTTTTTTTTCAGTATTTTGCTTTTCATCCTTTGCAAATACCACGGGCCTTGCTATCCAAACTATTCAAATCATGATTGACCAAAATAAATATTTTCTTTTCAGTGATTTGAATATAGTCAAAAACAAGTGAGAATTTTGAAGTGCTCCACTGCTATTTTGAGTATTTTCTGTACCCAGGGCGCTATAATCTTATTGTTCTTCAGGTTCATGTCCTTTTCATGGGTGAACAAAAAGTTTCAAAACCATCAACACTGCTATTTCATAGCAGTATTGATGATTTTGAAACTTTTTTGGACAGTTTGGTTGCTACCAGAAACTCGAAAATAGGCATTTTAATCTTCTAGCAACATCATGAAAATATCGCCCAATTGCTAAATTTTTCTGATGGAACCCATTTCTTCAGATGCCTACGAGTACCGGAGCACAGCTTGCATGCATTCTGTCAAATTGTTCTGTACACAACAGTATCCTTGTTTTCTCGATATAATAGTTAGATTTAAATATGATTTGTCAATTAGTGAACCTTAATTGCAAGGAGGTGTGAACAATCTTAAATGCAGTTTTTAATTTTGATTTAAACAATTTTTCTAAAATGAATGTTGCTTAAAGCAGGTAATATTTGTTTTGTGGCTTGTAGGAAAATCTTAAAAAAACATTGACATTAATGGTGATTGAAAATTACCTTTACCAATATGACATACATTTGGACTGTGCTGGCACAGTCGAACAATTCTATTTCTTTGAATACATCACAGTAAACGGCCAGCATCCTTGTCTGGTGAAGTGTGATTTACCTGGAAATTCTCTTGAAATATTTCATGTTTTTGTGCATTGTACTTTTTCATTTTTGATAGATTTAGATCACAAATTTAGCTGTTATTGTGTGATATCATAGAACATAATCACCATGGCTGCTTCAAGAGAGCCTCGATGCACCGCAGGAAATCGGATGTCAAAGGTCATGGAAGAGGATTAGATGAAGATGACTTTTATAAAACGACTTACGGTGGGTTTGAAGAGGAAAGAGAAGACAATGATTTTCATTCTGATCAAGAAGACTCAGCTGATGAAGTCGACTCTGACTTCGATATCTCCGAAAATGATGAAATTGTTTCTGATCAAGATGAGGAAACGATAAAACAATCGGAGAAAAAGCGGAAGCGGGGTGCAATTACAAAAGCGTATAAAGACCCACAATTAAAGAAGGCAAAAAAGGAAAAAGAAGATGAAAAAGATAAGGATGGAAAGGATGAAAAAGACAAGGAAAAGGATGAAAGGCCGCAAAAGGAAACAAAGAAAAATGAAGCAACTACCCCTGGGAATGAAGGTCCGAGCCGCAAATCTTCGCGACGAGCAACTGCAGCTAATTCATATTTAATAAGTATGAAGGTGAAAGAACGGCAGAAAGCGGATCAAAAGAAAAAGGAAACTGTGAAAAAACCAATGGTCGGAGTACGGAGATTAACTCAAGAAGAACTCATGCAAGAAGCCGAACGAACTGAACGTAAAAATTTAAAATCATTGCATAATTATCAGCGACTTGAAGCAAATCGCAAAAAATCTAGCACGAAAAAGCGAACATTTGCAGAACCAACAATTAAGTACCTGTCTACGACAATGCCATCAGTAGATCCCGACTGCCCAGAAAAAATCTCTCGAGACTTTATTATTTTTTCTGAACCGGAAACTTTTAAAAGAGAATTCCACTGGAAAAAAATGCCTAGAGTTAGCAAGCCTATGTGTCCTGTAACCAACAAACCAGCAAAATATATTGATCCTCTTACTAATATACCTTATTATGATATGGAAGCTTTTAAACTGATCAGAGAAGCACATGCATTATCTTTAGCTAAACGAGAAAAAACTAAATAATGGAAATTCAATTAGATTAGACACACCAGATGAAAGTATTTTTTCCAAAGCTTTGTTCAGCATTGGGTACTGAGAGAATGTGCCCCTGTGGCACGGCCCCTCAGCACCCCATGCCTGACGAATTGAAATTTCTAATAGATATTAGTTTTCTTTTAGCAAGCAACAAGCAAATTTTGCTGATGCGATAAGAGTGAGGTATGATTCGTTATGATTTATATCTGATTAGATACTATATACTATGAGTATTGATTTGAATTGTTTGAAGTTATATGTGACACAAACTTTCGTAGCACTTAGTGATTTTTGGGATATCACTCTGAAATATATGTGAAAAGTAAAATTCATTCTCTAAGCTTTATTAATGGAATATTCTTTTATCCACCTGGACAAAACCAGTGTTTAATCTGACAAACTAAACTCCTTATGCTCTTTCAATTTCTCGTATTGTATTACAATTCTTTCTATTTCATTTTTTCCTTTCTATTTCTAGGTTTAGTTAATAAAAATGCCACCAAGGTTGCGATTACCACCTCTACCGTCTGTGGCGAGTATTTTGAAGATCTATAATGTCAGAGCTAAAAAACAACTTGCTCAAAACTTCTTGTTCGATCCGAGGATAATCGACAGAATTGTGTCATGTGCTATGAATGATCTTACGGGAAAGCATATATGCGAAGTAGGTCCAGGGCCTGGTGGAATAACACGGGCGATATTGAACAAGAACGCTGCGTCTTTGTCAGTGGTTGAAAAAGATTGGAGATTCATACAAAGTTTGCAAATGTTAGCAAGTGCAGCACAAGGACGAATGAAAATCCATCACGCTGATATTTTGCAGTTTGATGAAATGAACGCTTTTCCGAAAGAAGAAGCAAAAGACTGGAATGATAGATTGCCAGCTTTGTGTTTTATCGGAAATTTACCGTTCAATGTTTCACTGCCGCTTTTATTTAAATGGTTGGATGCAATATCACATCGTACTGGAGTTTTTTGAACTGGGTCGGATCCCAGCGATACTGACTTTTCAAAAAGAGGTCGGTGAGCGTTTAGTGGCCATGCCGAAAGACCCGCAAAGATGTAGACTTTCTATAACTGCGCAGTATTTATGTAACGTCAATTATTGCCACACAATAAGAGGGAAATCGTTTGTCCCACCCCCTGAAGTTGACGTTGCAGTAATGAGAATCGAACCAAAAAAACAATTTGAAATCGAGCTACCTTTTAAAACTGTTGATCATGTCGTTAAACACATTTTTCATTTTTCGGCAAAAATATTGTAAGCGTGGGGTTGCTTCGCTTTTTCCCCGTCAGCGTGATGACCTTGTCACGGAAATGTTCAAAAAATCAGGTGTCCGGCCTGAAGAACGTCCAATGAACTTATACATGGGACATTTTAGGGATTTCTGTTATGCGTTTCAAGAAATTTGTGAAAGGATTCCTAATATAGGACTCGTAGATACTTTTCACAAGAAAGAATGGTTGAAATATTTTGATGAAACTGGTGAACCCTCTCGATAACGTTCTTGTTCCCAGGGTATTAGAAAGTGAAGAAAAAGACAATTTTAACTAAAGACGATGATTTTGATAGTGTTAAAAAGCTGGCTAATATCAATAACAAAATATTATTGTCGTCAGCAATATAGATATACATTTTGGATTTTCTTCTTTGCTGCACATTGAAGCGTTTCTGTGGTTATTTGGCACTTAACTTTGGGAACTTAACAATTGTGATTTTAAACCTGATAGGGTTGCGAAGGTCAGACATCTAATGCCCAGCCAATGATGCTTTCTCAAGCTGAGTGTCGCAGATACTTGGCTCAGGCTTCTTTTTTCATAACATCCAATCGCAAACAATTACCTTATTTACATCCAAGCCATTTATTCCATCCTTCATGTACCAGGCTTTCAAATTCGTGGAATTGCGGGTCCTCAAACTCTCACAAAACTCTTATGAAGCCTTGACCAAATTTTAAAATATTTATTTCCAGGATGAGAGATTGTTTTCTTGAGGTTCCTTCTGCCCTTTTCTTTATGTAACCCAGTAATAATTTTAATCTAGTAATTGGAATCTCACCAATACACTATAGCCTGGTATTCACTATACACTTCAAAATTTAACCAATAATCATACGACTTTTTCAAGAGAAAACAGCATTGATTCTGCGCTGTTTGAAATTTACTCACAACTCCTTTTTAATGTTTTTTGCTATTCCATCGTTCTCTATAATGTACACTTCTACATTTTCCCAAGTATATCACAGATTTCACAGGACTGTTTAAAAATGAAGTTACATATCCCTTGCATATTTTTATGTTTCCTGATTCTGCGGCTAATAGTACACTGGACTCATTGAAGATGACGAGGATGATGATGGAAATATAAGACATAGAAGAGGTGCGATATTATCACTCCTGGTCAAATTGTCTTGCTCAATCACTGATAAGATTCCTGATAATACTGCCTCCAAACTTAAATTATAATCAGTATGACATTCCGGTTAGACCATCCAATGGAGTTTTATGTTACTTTTAGTAATACATACATTGTTAGCTGTCCTATGTAAGGCCAGGATATGAATATTTAGTATTCTCCGACACCCAGTCGTTGGAGGGGTCTAGTAACCACTCGTTTAGCTTCTTCCACTAACGATGACCATGCATTACAAATTCTATATTGGTTACTCGATCATGTGCTTTAAACGGGTGATGACACTAGAGGGTGTTGTTAATCATAAGATAAACTGTGTTTTATCAGCTTTCCAATACTGCATGATAAAAATGATGTCCTATGATTTGAGTATTTCGTTAAGATCTTGTATCAATTCAATCTGAGACCAAACCAGCCTGCTTTTAACTGAGAGTTTTTTTTCGATTTCAGGTGAAGGAGTTCACTATTCAGTTGATGATGGGATTGAAATGCTTGATGCTGAGATTTTCAGGTAAGAATTTGCCAAGAATTCAGTCCAGGCCAGCATTTGTCCATAGTAGATAGAAGTGACTCTATACTATGAGATAAAGGTTTCATATGCTGATTCCTATGAAAAGTTTTCAGGCATGGGATTCTGTTACTGGTTCTCGATTCCTGTTTATCAGGGCCGATTATTTTCTATAGTTTTACCGCATAAATACTTTTTCTTAGTGGTTCCACAACGCTTCAACTTTTTGCAGTAAATTAAACATATTTGTGAGGTAGGTATCAAAACTTAAAATTCACCTTCAAACGTGAAACTTACATAAAAAGATAAACTGAGTTTCAGTAGGCGTAGGCAGACTAGGCATGTTGAGATGAGCTTCCTGGTCAATCATGTCAAACGGGTTGCTGAGAAGTGCAGCTTTTTTTATTTGGTTACCTACGTATATTCCTTTTCAATCCTCTCAGCCCTGAATTTCCAAAATTTTTATTTTTTATAGCCACTTCTTAAGAGTGGATCACCATGTCCAGGGCCCTGTTACGGCGGCCCTATGAAGTTTGAAATCAAAAAGTTGTTAAGTGCCCAAAGTGTAAACAATCACAGAATCGCTTTCAATGTGTCCCGAAAAAGAAAACCTAAAAATTTTATGTCTAAAATTGCTGAGGACAATAACAATTTGTTATTGATATTCGTCCAGCTTTTTAACACTATCTAATGCATAGTCAGAAAGGGTTACAATTGCTGGAAAGATATGATCTTTTTCCTATTCGGCTTAGCCCACCCAAAGTTATACATCACGGGTTGAGTGGTGGGGCATACTGAGATTATATTAATTTTCTATCTGTATTAAATATTTTGTTCTGAAAAATTTTTTCTAGATCTACTGTCTACAACAGCTCTGTAGCATGGTTTGTTGAAATTCTATTCAAAGTGGGGCGCGGAACATTGTAAGACATTTGCTCCTACTTATAAACAACTTGCTATGGGACATCAAAGGTGAGTAAGTACTATAGCTGGGTGACAGAGTCATGTTTTTTTTCTTTGTTCAGGTATTTTTAAAGCCTTTGTATCAACCATCAATGCTCTATTTCATGATTTTAAACTTTTTGTGTGAGGTTGCTGCTACAAGACACTTAAAAAAGGGCATTTCAAATCTTATATGCGGGAGTTATATGATAAAATATTGCTTGATTGCTAAATTTTTCATTTTCTTCAGGTGTTATGAGTATTTGACATTTTCTCTGTCTGTTTTAAAAAATGCTGTAACGTACTTCCGGCAAGGAATGGTCCTTATCGGTATAATCAAAATATTCTAGAATTCTGATGAAACAGTCTGATTTTTGGATTAATTATGAATTGATTCATTTCGCAGTAAATTCATGATATATGCCAAATTTTACGATGTAAAATTCAACATAAGTTAAGACTTTACTGCAAAATGGGCAAAATAATATCAGCGATTTCATTTATCTGAAACATTCTATTTATATAGTGAAATTTTAAATACTGTTTGAACTAGAATAAAAAAATTAACCCAGTCCTCTAGCCCGTTGTAGCGCGTTTAAAACATTTATTCTCCAGATTGGCAATCGTGTGGTCAGACTCGCTGGAGTTGATTGCGTCAGCAAGTCTGAGAGTGGACTTGATACTGGATTGAAAGTTTGCTTCAGAAAACCCTTCTTCATAAGTGGGATGCCAGACTTCAGGGTAAGTTTTGGGGATTCATTTTTCGAGAATAAGCAAAAGACCTGCAAAAAGAATGTTAGTACTCAGTAACTGCACCCAAAACTGCAAACGGAAATGGACTGTCATGGTACAGTGCACCGAGTAGTATCTGCCCAGGCGATGGTAAAACCATCTACTAACTTCTTTTGATTTCTTTCAGTCGCCTCTTGCGACACACAGGAAATACGTTAATAATTCCTTTCTAAAATTAATTGCCTAAACGTACAGCATAGTGTCCAGCAATTCTCTCCCATATTAAAATTATTCTGCACCGGACTTGAAACCCAGGACCATGAGAAACCAGAACCAGAAAATGAGCTCTATCAGGAGAAAGTTTATAAAATATGCAGTATTTCATGATCAATCTTTTGTGCTATGAGGTTATAATTATGATTTTTATTGCAGTGTCAAACTTTAGAAAAAGCTTTAAAAATCAGACAATACTGCTATGAAATAGCAGTGTGGCTCGTTTTTAAGGCTTTTTGTTCTATCCAAAGAAAATAACAAGCATAGTTAAGACACCCGAAGGGGAGAGAGCCAGATTTTGTCAACTGACCAGCAATCTTTCACATATACAATATTTATCTTTTTCGGGAATTCGAACCAAGGACTATCAGAGATGCACATTTGTAAAACTTTCCACCGATTGAGCTAACTAAATACGTTGTATAGGATCCCCAATTTAATATTGTATTATATGTTGAAAAATTGTTCCTCTTGTCATCATATAGAACACCACTTCACTGATTTCCTCTCTAGTAATAAATCTACCTTTTCATGTCCTAATTTTCAATCTTTTTTCAGTATTTTCCCCTGCGAACACAACAGATGAGGAATTTGCTGGTCACAGAAGAAAATATGAAGGAATGCTACTTGGTTTGTATTCTGCTGCAAAAATTCGATCATCAATTGAAATTTCGGTTGGATCAACTATTGCTCTAATATGCTGGCAGTCTTTTGTTTTGTATTCCTATTTTAGAAACCTCAATTTGCATTGTAATTATAATACCAACTTACAAAAAGATTCAAATAATTCATTTTCTTCAAATTCGCTTAGTGCAAGGTGTTGTCGAGACATATCTTTCATGAAAGTATCTAAACAAATAATAGATCAAAATAATACTCCATGGTATTATTAATATTGTATCAATGAAATTAAAGGAAAAGAAAGTTTACGGGGCCGGTGGGTAGAGTTATTGAGGATTCCCGATTCGCTGGAAAAAGTACGAGAGAGTCCTGATCAGTTTTATCCAAGAAAACTCGAAAATGCAAAGTTTTCGCTGGACACTTTGAAGTATTTGCAGCATTATTAGAAAATGTAGAACTGTCGTGGAATATATAGTGGAAACTTTCAAATATATTATTATATATTTGAAACGTTCGGTTGTCATTTTAGTTTAGAACAAAGAATAACATCTTTTTTTTTTTAAATGTAAATAATCCCTTAAAAGATTTTGTATTTTATTTGTTGTTTTCTCAGGGATTTTGCGTTCAAAGAAAGAAATTTGGAGCGGGTAGGTTGTCTTTGCTTGATTTTTCGTTTCTTTTTAATGGTCGATTTTCCATCTGTTTGAAACGAAATATTAGTTTTTCTAGAAAAGTTCGTTTACAGCC
>OZ023143.1:17973879-18012620 GCA_963675895.2 Styela plicata | reverse complement strand
AAAGAATACGAATACGTAAATAGGGATTGTTTTTTAGCATAATAATCAACAATAGTTGATAAGCAAATAGTTTCTAGAAAACTAATATCTCGTTCAACAGATAGAAAATGAATATAAAAAAACGAAAAAATATGGCATTGACAACTTGCATTGCACTGCACAACTTGTATTTTGTGAATAAAAACAGGCAGAGCCGACTGACAGAAAACCAGTTTTTCGAACATCAGAATTTTTTTCCATCAATTTAAAGCCCTAATTCAAAATAAAATATTTTTGGAGGCTACAGAATTTTTTTCCCATTAATTTAAAGCCCTAATTCAAAATAAAATATTTTTGGAGGCTACCAGTGATGAAACTATACACAGCTGTGCAACAGAAGAAAAATATAAAAAGGAAACAGTTAGTAAATAGTTGGCTGTAAACGAACTTTCTAGAAAACTAATATTTCGTTCAACAGATGGAAAATGAACTTAAAAAGAAACGAAAAAATAAAGCAATGACAACTACCCGCTCCAAATTTCTTTCTTTGAACCAAAATGCTGAGAAACCAACAAATAAAAACAAAATCTTTTGAGAGTTTTTACATTTAAAAAAAAAGATGTTTATTCTTTGTTCTAACTAAAATGACAACCGAACATTTCAAATATATAATAATATATTTGGAAGTTTCCATTATTCCACGACAGTTCTACATTTTCTAATAATACTGCAAATACTTCAAAGTGTCCAGCGAAAACTTTGCATTTTTCGAGTTTTCTTGGATAAAACTGATCAGACTCTCTCGTACTTTTTCCAGCGAATCAGAATCCTCAATAACTCTACCACCGGCCCCGTAAACTTTCCTTCCTTTAATTTCATTGATACAATATTGACAATACTATGGAGTATTATTTGATCTACCCTGAGCACTACCCATAAAAATATGGCAGACGGTTTTAACACCGCCCAGGGCAGATACACTTCACTTCAACATGGTGATTTAGTTCTGTATCCGATGTTTTACGCATAGAGTGCAGTTATACTTTATCTTGTGGTAGGTCTCTGTCATTCAAATAGCCAATAGTTTCGCCTTTCAGACGCCACATCATTCACCCCTATTCAACGAAATATACAATCGGCAAACGTTCCACGACAAAGGGAAATCTATGCAATGTGACGTCAATTTACAAATTCTTGAACTTCATTTTATCAAGCAAGAATGAATGACAGGCAAGACTGTACCTTCGCAGTACGATATATTATAGGCTGCTACTCCAACAAAATATGCAAGGGCTGATGACCAATGTAAATTAATCCGACACGGCGAAGATTCAAAAACATGTCTGAGCTGAGGAGAGCTGGGCGGCATCAGGTATATTTTGTACAGGCATACAACCGCCAAAATGCCGATATTACCGGTATGCCAAGCCCTTTTCTGCTATCAAAAAGCATGCTATAGCATTGTTGTTAAGAGCCACATGAGGCACGACCTAGTTGAAAAATTGCAGGTGCATACCTCTAAATGCGGGTGGGTTGCTGTTTAGTGACAATGGAAAAGTTTAATTTAGGCATGCCAGCAGGTGTAAGACCTGTTTCTTTGTCATTACTTGATGCGATAATGCAGCAATTCGTACCATTTTAGGCGGTATGTCGTGAAATTCTGGTCTCATAGCAAACCGGCATTGCTTAGATTAATGCGGAATGGTATTTCCGATATGCCAGCCAGCTCTAGAGCTGAGTTATAGTGATAAAGATTTCCCAGTTCTCGTTCCCGCATTTGTGTAGCTCTCAGCACACCCTTGGTTTCGATACGATACTTTCATGAAAGATTTATCTCGACCAACCTTGCACTGAGCGAATTTTGAGGAAAAGAATTATTTGGATCTTTTTGTAAATTTGTATTATAATTAATTACAATATAAAAGTGAGGATTCTAAAAAAAGAATTCAAAACAAAAAAGTGGCAATCTTCACTTTAAAACAAAAGACTTCCAGCATATCAGCGCAATAGTTGCTCCAACCCAAATTTCAATTGATAATCGACCTGTAAAATGTTTGGATACAAACCATGTACCTTCATATTTTCTTCTGTGACCAGCAAATTCCTCATCCGTTGTGTTTGCAGGAAAATACTGAAAAAAATTGGACATGAAAGGTTGATTTATTACTCGAGAGGAAATCAGAAAAGTGGTGATCTTATGATGACTAAGAGGACCAATTTTTCAACATATGATATAATATTAAATTTAGGATGGTTCACAACGTATTTCGTTAGCTCAATCGGTGAAGGTTTTACAAATATGCTTTTTTGATATTCCTTGGTTCGAATCCTGTAGAAGATAAATATTACATGTGGAAAAGAGTTGCTGGTCAGCAAGACAGAATCTTATGTGCTTGTTACTTTCTTTGGATGGACAAAAAAGCCTTAAAACTGCAACACTGCTATTTCATAGCAGTGTTGCTGATTTTAAAGCTTTTTCTATAGTTTGACACTCAATAAAAATCATATTTATAACCTCATAGCACAAAAAATGGATCATGAAATACTGCATAATTTATGAATTTTCTGCTGATAGAAGTCATATTCGAGTAGCCAGCATTCTGTGAGTGTGCTTCAAGCCATGCATCAACAATGGTCCCAGGTTTGAGTCCGGTGCAGAATAATTTTAATATGGGAGAGAATTGCTGGACACTATGCTGGCACACTGTAATTCATGTACCTCTAGGTACGGGCTTTAGAATTGTCTTAACATATTTCCTGTGTGTCGCAAGAGGCGACTGAAAGAAATCAAAGAAGTAGTAGATTGTTTTACCATCGCCTGGGGCAGATACTACTCAGTGCACTGTACCATGACAGTTCATTTCCGTTTGCAGTTTTGGGTGCAGTTACTGGTACTACTACATCTTTTTGCAGGTCTTTGCTATTAAGTGGCCGTTAGTTGGTCTCTTTTAGGGACTGTTTCCGGTTTTGCTAAGAGTGAATATCAATGAAAAAAAATTGCTGTCAATTCCTTCAGCAGTCACGTACAGGAACAATAAGTATACAGAAAATACTTAAACGCTCGACTTAGAATTGGTAAGAAAAAGTTCGAAATTGAATCGAAAATAAATCTCAGAACATACCCTGAAGTCTGGCATCCCACTTATGAAGAACGGTTTTCTGAAGCAAACCTTCAATCCAGTATCGTGTCCACTCTCAGATTTGCTGACACAATCAACTCCAGCGAGTCTGACCACACGATGCCAATCTGGAAAATAAATGTTGAAATGCTACTACGGGCTGTGGATTATGCTGGTTTTAGGTTCTAGTTCAAACGGTATTTAAAATTTCACTATATAAACAGAATGTTTAAGATAATGATATCGCTGATATTATTTTGCCTATTTTGCAGCAAAGTCATGATTTATGTCAAATTTTACAATGTAAAATTAGGCATACATCATGACTTTACTACGAAATGAATCAATTCAAAAATACTCGAAAAACTAGACTGTTTTCATCAGAATTCTACAATATTTGATTATTCCGATAAGGACCATCCCCAGTTGAAAGTCCGTTAGTGCATTTTTTTTAAAGCAGACAGAGAAAATGACGACTACTCAGACATCTGAGGAAAATGGGAAATTTAGTAAATATGCCAATATTTTATGATATAACTCTTGCTAGAAGATTTGAATGCCCTTTTTTAAGTGTCTTGTAGTAGCCACTTCACACAAAAAGTTTCAAGCTCATCAATGCTGCTATGAAATAGCAGTATTGATGGTTTTGAAGCTTTTTGGTCACCTGAATGAAATAGCATGAAGGCTTCAAACACCCGAACAAAGAAAAAAACATGGTTTTGTAACCGTGCTATAGTACAACTCACCTTTGATGTCCATAGCAAGTTGTTTATAAGTAGGAGCAAATGTCTTACAATGTCCGCACCACTTTGAATAGAATTCAACAAACCACGCTACAGAGCTGTTGTAGACAGTAGATCTAGAAAAATTTTTCAGAACAAAATATTTAATACAGATAGAAAAGTAACATATCTCTGAATGCCCTACACTCAACCCAGGATGTAATAACTTGGGTAGGCTCAGCCGAATAGGAAAAGATCATATCTTCCCAGCAATTGTAACCCTGTCCGTCTAGCAGTGGCCTCTGTTACAGGGTGATCCACTCTAAGAAGTGGCTATAGAAAAAAAAAATGAAGTTTGGAAATTCAGGGCTGAGAGGATTGAAAATAAATACATGTAGGTAATCAAATGCAAAAAAGTAGCACTTCTCAGCAACCCGTTTGACATGATTGACCAGGAAGCTCATATCAACATGCCTTGTCTGCCTACGCCTACTGAAACGCATTTTATCTTTTATCGTTTTATCTAAGTTTAAGGTAAAGGTGAATTTTAAGTTTCGATACGCACTCACAAATATAATTAATTCATTGCAAAAAGTTGAAGAAGCGTTGTAGAACCACTAAGAAAAGTATTCATGAGGGTAAAACTAGAGAAAATAATTGACCCTGACAAGCAGGAATCGAAAACCAGTAACAGCGTTTCATAGGAATGAACATATGAAACCTTTATCTATCAGTGCCATCACTATGGACAAATGCTGGACTGGATTGAACTCAGGACAAAATCTTACCTGAAAATCTCAGCATCAAGCATTTCAATCCCATCATCAACTGAATAATGAACTCCTTCACCTGAAATCGAAAAAATTCTTAGTTAAGAGAAGGCTGGATTGGCTCAGATTAAATCATACAAGATCTTAACGATACACTCAAATCATAGGACATTTTTATCATGCAGTATTGGAAAGCTGATAACACAGTCTATCTTATGACTAACAACACTCTCTAGTGTCATCACCCTCTTAAAGTTACAGCACATGATCGAGTAACCAATATAGAATTTGTAATGCATCGTCATAGTTAGTGGAAGAAGCTAAACAAGTGGTTACCAGACTCCCTCCAACGATTAGGTGTCGGAGAATACTAAATATTCATATCTGGCCTTAAATAGGACAGCTAACAATGTATGTATTACTAGAACATAAACCTTCATTGGATGGGTTAACCGGAATGTCATACTGATTATACTTTAGGTTTTGAGGCAGTATTATCAGAATCTCATCAGTGATTAAGACAATTTAACCAAGAGTGATAATACCGCACCTCTTCTATGTCTTATATTTCCATCTTCATCCTCGTCATCTTCAATGAGTCCCAGTGTAGTATTAACCAGCAGAATCAGGAAGCATAAAAATATGCAAGGGAAATGTAACTTCATTTTAATAGGTCCTCTGAAATCTGTGATATACTTGGGAAAAGGCAGAAGTGTGCATTATAGAGAAACGATGGAATAGCAAAAACGTTAAAAGGGAGTTGGGAGTAAATCTGAAACAGCGCAAAATTAGTGCCGATTTCTTTTGTAAAAGTCATGATTATTGAACAAAGTTGGAAAAGTATAGTGAATACCAGGCTATATTGAATTTGTGAGATTTCAAATTTTTTGTACTCTTATAGGGAGCGTAATAGAGTAGATTAAAATTAATACTGGATTACATAAAGAAAAGGGCGGAAGGAACCTCAATAAAACCTCTCATCCTAGAAATAATTATTTTAAAATTTGGTCAAGGCTTCATAAGAGTTTTGTGAGAGTCTGAGAACCCGTAATCCCCCGAATATAAAGGATGCAATAAACGGTTTGGATGTAAATAATTAATTGTTTTGCGATTGGATGTTATAAAAAAGAAGCCCTGAGCCAAGCATTTGCAACACTCAGCCTTGAGTAAGCATCATTTGGCTCGGCATCAGATGTCTGACGTTCGCAAGCCTATCAGGTTTAAAATCAAAATTGTTAAGTTCCCAAAGTTAAGTGCCAAATAACCACAGAAACGCTTCAATGTGCAGCAAAGAAGAAAATCCAAAATGTATATCTATATTGCTGACGACAATAATATTTTGTTATTGATATTAGCCAGCTTTTTAACACTATCAAAATCATCGTCTTTAGTTAAATTGTCTTTTTCTTCACTTTCTAATACCCTGGGAACAAGAACGTTATCGAGAGGTTCACCAGTTTCATCAAAATATTTCAACCATTCTTTCTTGTGAAAAGTATCTACGAGTCCTATATTAGGAATCCTTTCACAAATTTCTTGAAACGCATAACAGAAATCCCTAAAATGTCCCATGTATAAGTTCATTGGACGTTCTTCAGGCCGGACACCTGATTTTTTGAACATTTCCGTGACAAGGTCATCACGCTGACGGGGAAAAAGCGAAGCAACCCCACGCTTACAATATTTTTGCCGAAAATGAAAAATGTGTTTAACGACATGATCAACAGTTTTAAAAGGTAGCTCGATTTCAAATTGTTTTTTTGGTTCGATTCTCATTACTGCAACATCAACTTCAGGGGGTGGGACAAACGATTTCCCTCTTATTGTGTGGCAATAATTGACGTTACATAAATACTGCGCAGTTATAGAAAGTCTACATCTTTGCGGGTCTTTCGGCATGGCCACTAAACGCTCACCGACCTCTTTTTGAAAAGTCAGTATCGCTGGGATCCGACCCAGTTCAAAAACTCCAGTACGATGTGATATTGCATCCAACCATTTAAATAAAAGCGGCAGTGAAACATTGAACGGTAAATTTCCGATAAAACACAAAGCTGGCAATCTATCATTCCAGTCTTTTGCTTCTTCTTTCGGAAAAGCGTTCATTTCATCAAACTGCAAAATATCAGCGTGATGGATTTTCATTCGTCCTTGTGCTGCACTTGCTAACATTTGCAAACTTTGTATGAATCTCCAATCTTTTTCAACCACTGACAAATACGCAGCGTTCTTGTTCAATATTGCCCGTGTTATTCCACCAGGCCCTGGACCTACTTCGCATATATGCTTTCCCGTAAGATCATTCATAGCACATGACACAATTCTGTCGATTATCCTCGGATCGAACAAGAAGTTTTGAGCAAGTTGTTTTTTAGCTCTGACATTATAGATCTTCAAAATACTCGCCACAGACGGTAGAGGTGGTAATCGCAACCTTGGTGGCATTTTTATTAACTAAACCTAGAAATAGAAAGAAAAAAATGAAATAGAAAGAATTGTAATGAAATACGAGAAATTGAAAAAGCATAAGGAGTTTAGTTTGTCAGATTGGGCACTGGTTTTGTCCAAGTGGATAAAAGAATATTTCATTTTTAAAGCTTAGAGAATGAATTTTACTTTTCACATATATTTCAGAGTGATATCCCAAAAATCACTAAGTGCTATGAAAGTTTGTGTCACATATAACTTCAAACAATTCAAATCAATACTCAGTATCTAATCAGATATAATCATAACGAATCATACCTCACTCTTATCGCATCAGCAAAATTTGCTTGTTGCTTGCTAAAAGAAAACTAATATCTATTAGAAATTTCAATTCGTCAGGCATGGGGTGCTGAGGGGCCGTGCCACAGGGGCACATTCTCTCAGTACCCAATGCTGAACAAAGCTTTGGAAAAATACTTTCATCTGGTGTGTTTAATCTAATTGAATTTCCATTATTTAGTTTTTTCTCGTTTAGCTAAAGATAATGCATGTGCTTCTCTGATCAGTTTAAAAGCTTCCATGTCATAATAAGGTATATTTGTAAGAGGATCAATATATTTCGCAGGTTTGTTGGTTACAGGACACATCGGCTTGCTAACTCTAGGCATTTTTTTCCAGTGGAATTCTCTTTTAAAAGTTTCTGGTTCAGAAAAAATAATAAAGTCTCGAGAGATTTTTTCGGGGCAGTCCGGATCTACCGATGGCATTGTCGTAGACAGGTACTTAATTGTTGGTTCTGCAAATGTTCGCTTTTTTGTGCTAGATTTTTTGCGATTTGCTTCAAGTCGCTGATAATTATGCAACGATTTTAAATTTTTACGTTCAGTTCGTTCGGCTTCTTGCATGAGTTCTTCTTGAGTTAATCTCCGTACTCCGACCATTGTTTTTTTCACAGTCTCCTTTTTCTTTTGATCCGCTTTCTGCCGTTCTTTCACCTTCATACTTATTAAATATGAATTAGCTGCAGTGGCTCGTCTCGAAGATTTGCGGCTCGGACCTTCATTCCCAGGGGTAGTTGCTTCATTTTTCTTTGTTTCCTTTTGCGGCCTTTCATCCTTTTCCTTGTCTTTTTCATCCTTTCCATCCTTATCTTTTTCATCTTCTTTTTCCTTTTTTGCCTTCTTTAATTGTGGGTCTTTATACGCTTTTGTAATTGCACCCCGCTTCCGCTTTTTCTCCGATTGTTTTATCGTTTCCTCGTCTTGATCAGAAACAATTTCATCATTTTCGGAGATATCGAAGTCAGAGTCGACTTCATCAGCAGAGTCTTCTTGATCAGAATGAAAATCATTGTCTTCTCTTTCCTCTTCAAACCCACCGTAAGTCGTTTTATAGAAGTCATCCTCATCTAATTCCTCTTCCATGACCTTTGACATCCGATTTCCTGCGGTGCATCGAGGCTCTCTTGAAGCAGCCATGGTGATTATGTTCTATGATATCACACAATAACAGCTAAATTAGTGATCTAAATCTATCAAAAATGAAAAAGTACAATGCACAAAAACATGAAATATTTCAAGAGAATTTCCAGGTAAATCACACTCCACCAGACAAGGATGCTGACTGTTTACTGTGATGTATTCAGAGAAATAGAATTGTTTGACCGTGCCAGCACAGTCCAAATGTATGTCATATTGGTAAAGGTAATTTTCAATCACCATTAATGTCAATGTTTTTTTAAGATTTTCCTACAAGCCACAAAACAAATATTACCTGCTTTAAGCAACATTCATTTTAGAAAAATCGTTCAAATCAAAATTAAAAACTGCATTTAAGATTGTTCACACCTCCTTGCAATTAAGGTTCACTAATTGCCAAATTATATTTAAATCTAACTACTATATCGAGAAAACAAAGATACTGGTGTGTACATAACAATTTGAGAGAATGCATGCAAGCTGTGCTCTGGTACTCATAGACATCTGAAGAAATGGGTTCCATCAGAAAAAATTTAGCAATTGGGCGATATTGTCATGATGTTGCTAGAAGATTAAAATGCCTATTTTTGAGTTCCTGTTATCAACCAAACTGTCCAAAAAAGTTTCAAAATCATCAATACTGCTATGAAATAGCAGTGTTGATGGATTTGAAACTATTTGTTCACCCATGAAAAGGACATGAACCTGAAGAACAATAAGATTATAGCGCCCTGGGTACAGAAAATACTCAAAATAGCAGTGGAGCACTTCAAAATTCTCACTTATTTTTGACTATGTTCAAATCACTGAAAAGAAAATATTTATTTTGGTCAAATATGATTTGAATAGTTTGGATAGCAAGACCTATGGTATTTGTAAAGGACGAAAAACACAATACTGAAAAAAAAGGCAGTTGATAGCAGCTTTTAATATGGGAAATGAAAACCATAAATAATTGCAGTAAATAAGTCCAAGGCAAAAAGGGAGGTTAAAATCGTAATACCAGTCAAATCAAAAAACATGTTTAGTTAAGCAATGAGTCGCTAATACACCACTCCTCCCCTAAGGTACGGGCCATCTCTGATTCAAGCCTGACCACTGGTGGCAGGTTGAGGCATAAACCAAAGATGTTTAAACACTTTCTTAAGCTTTTTCATAAAGACTGGCAACATATCAGCTACTCTGACAACGTGAAAAAAAGAGGGAGTCATAAAAAGTCAACAAAAAGGTAATATTCCTGATAACCATTACAAAAAATTACGCATATAGTCATTCAAAAAAGGTGTGATCTTGCAAAAGATATTATCTAAAACAAGTTCAAAATGACCAATTTTAAACATTATTAGTCATAATAGTGCAACCACTTCACAACGAAACAACATTAATCAGTTGCAGGTGAATTTGAAGTCTTCAACTCGATTCAAAGCTGCAAAGAAGTCCCACAAAATTTGCATGCACAAAGAAAAACAAGATTCTGATACAATGCTGTTATCCATGGGTCACTGAGCGTTTTTTTAACAGACACTTTCTGGAACTTGTGTTGGTTCATTTTCTTTCAATTCTTTACCACTTTCAATTTCTGCTCCCTTGTTTTCATCATTTCCATTTTTCTCTGCATTCTTGATTTCATCATTTCCATCTTCTTTTATTTTTTTAATTTCAATTTCATCACCTACATCTTTTGTTATTGCAGCTCTTTTTAAATTTTTCTCTGATCCTTCAGATTCTTCTTTGCCATTTTCGTTTTTATCAGTTTTCGAATCAGACTCTTCTTTGTTATTTTCATTTTCTTCAGTTTTCGATTCATTTGGATCTTCTTCGTTTTCAGAACCAGAATCTTCATCATCCCCCGATTCTTCTTCCTCTTCGTCATCAGAATCAAAATCGTTGTCTTCATTATCTTCTGTGAATCCTCCGTACGCAGTTTTGTAAAAATCATCATCCTCCTTTTCGACTTCCTCTGCAGCGTTTGCCATTCTGTTTCCAGCAGTGCTCCGGGATGGACGGGAAGAAGCCATGTTATTTATTGCTAAATATTACCAGATTGTATTCGAATATAAACCTACATTAAAACGATAATAATGAAAAAGCAATTAATAATCATGGAGCAAGATTCAATTCAAATTTTCGCCGTCTCAATTTTAATTATTATTTTAATAAAAAATATAACCTGAATCCGAAGTTATATCGTTATGTGATATGAAAAATATCAAGCTCAAATTTAGTTTCAATTCAATTTAAATCCATTTTATTAGTTCATCATTGATAAACCATATCATGAGGTAATGATATACAACCTTTAGTGTATTTTCTAAATCTTAATCTTGTGTTTATCAGAATTGGTCTCTGTCGTCCAGAAATTTGAAAATCATTGAATCCTATACAAAATTTAGAGCCTTATTTGGAGTTTTTTTGTCTTGTCCAATTGTGAATATTTATTAGAATACTTTATTAAATAATGCACATCGATGTCAAAAATTGGTGGGCCAACCCCCCTAAATAGAGTAAAATTGAGAAAACCACTATTTCCTCACGTGCCTCCAGCGCAATACTCGTTTACCCATGAATTACAATAGAAATACAGAATACGTTTTTCAGCCAATATTTTCCATATTCTGAAAATGGCAAGTAAATTTTTAACACACGTTCTGCATATATTTCCATTTGTAGAAAATAGTTGATTTATCCTTTTCCTTAACGATTCCCTCTCCCTAATGTAGGAGATCTTTCGCCGCCACTGATTCTACATTCAGACTGGGAACAGAGGCAATTAAGTTCAGAGTTAGCAGGTTAGGGTTTTGAGTATTACAGTATATTAAACGTTGGCTGAGCCCTTTGTGCTTTTATGACTTCTGGTTTGCTTACCATTAAAATTAATTCTGCTTTTTATTCATTTTAAAGATTTGTTTTGCACGAAAATCCTATAATATGGCCACATTCACTATAAGCCAAAGTCCAGTAAAACCTATTTTCGGCAGTTCCGTCAGGTCTTCTAACTTTATTTCTTTAGGTTACACTTACTTGCACTGTGCGGAGTGAAAATTGTTACCGTATTCATGAAATAAGCTTTTTTAACGTAACGCACACATCATTCCGCATTGGTTAATAAATAAATATACACAAACATGAATTTTCACATATCCTGAGTTAACCCTCATATTCATTTCCGTGATACTTTTTAAAGTTTTATGCTTTGGGATACGTAATTCTGAATTAACAGTTGTTTCTATGCTCCCAACGCAACCCTCTGTCAAAAATCCTGCCTGCGCGCTGCATACACATTACAGGAAATATGAAATCAGTCCAAACACTGAACAGAACAGCGCTGCAGAACATTCTAACAGGAGATTTTTTTTTATTTCATTTTATCAAGCATGTGCCTCAGATGGCACCAGCGTCACATACTCAGCGAAAGTGCGCAACTTTTCTCTGGTTAGGCGCTACAGCCAAACTAAAGTATCTATGTAAATAATCTGGTCCAAACAAGATCGTATTTCCAGCTTCATAAATCCTAGCGCGGGAACACGTGGCTGGGCAATTGGAGCATGACGAAGGTACTTTTGAAGTCGTTGTCGATTTTCTGTTGCGCTACGTGTTTTATGCCTCTCTCAGTTAAGAAGTGTTCAAGCGTTTTCAAACAACTGACGATTAACTGGACCACCCACACGCATATTGGCGAAGCGGACGTGGCTGTGATCTGTTCAATATTGCCTTTTCCAAGTCGCTTTCCATCCTTATTCCACGCTCGATTTTATGCAAAGCACGCGTTGTACCGTATTTATATCTGTTTTGTTTTCTGCTACTATTTTCCCATTGCCGAAGGGAAAAAAATTCGAAATTTTTGAACAGATGTATATATTTTATTCTTAATGAAAGTAAGACCTAACAAAGCTGGTTCCCAATCCCTTCTTAAAGTGTTAATAAATAAGGGATAATAATACAAGAACTCCACTTCACCTCTCTAATTTGCAAATGAGCTTTATATTTGTCAGTGTACTTTTAATATCATCCAAAACTAATTATGACGGGTAAAAAAGATAATTAGGGAAGGGAGTTCTACTTAGTTGTAGGAATGGCCAATGTGGACTCTAAAAATTCAAGAATGTGGCAGTGGCGTGGAGGCGAACCCCCATTGCTGAAGGAAAATACCATGTGAATCTCCTATCACATTTCTAAAGAACGAAATTTCCAGAGATTACAGCTTCCCCAGGGGGGTAGATACCACCACTGCTTGCCTTATATCCCTCATACAGCCACCACATGACACTTGCTTATACAAACAAATCTTTCATATTCTCTGACCTTTACCCCAAACAACCAAATCTAACAAAACCATCTTTTTCATTATGTATTTTATTTGCCCCAAAAATTAGTATTCTGTACCATATTCAATATTTATTTATTTTTTGTATTAAAGCATTGCTATTTTATAGCCATGTGATAAGCAACCCTTGTTCAAACCCTTACAAGTTATATAATAAATTCAACAAACACCATTATTCACATCTGAAGCATTGCCATTTTTAAACACATTTATGAAACTAGTGATGGAAAAAGGCCTCGAATCTTTGGGGAGGGGACTGCACTTCTCAAAATCCTGCTGTCAAGTGAATGGGACACTTCACTGCAATGTTTCAAAGCTTTTCCAAATCTTATTCGATAACAAATCTTTGATTAATTTTTCTCCCCAGTGGAAAATTTGTTCAGCGTAAGCCATTGATAGATCATGCAGGCATTATGTGAAAACATTTGTTCGGAACACACATATAAATTTTAAAATAAATACAGTGAAGATATGAAGTTTATATAACAGTGGATATATAATCAGATATAAAATATTACTGCACACATTATAGATTTATATATAGTCAGTGTATGGGTGTTTGTCTTCAAAAAAATGAATGGTCCTAATCCTGCAGCAATACACATTCTACACCCTTATTTGGATCTTTCACTTGCACAAATTGATATTTGCACCCAGTACAACTTTCAATGGATTAGAGAGTACATTGCAGAGATGATCTCAATACAATAAACATGTAACAACATTTAAATGCTTCAGGAGATGCATATTTTTGGTAATGGTACCCTTCTTCGCTCTTTCTCATTTCAAAATTTGTTGCTAGCCTTTACAAATTGATTTGACCCGATAATAAACAAGTTTCAAACCCTTAAATATCATTTATGAAGATTTTCTAGCACTACCAGCATATTGCTTTCTGTAATTAACGAAAATATAATCAATTTTAAAAGAATATACAACTGCGACACTCATAATGACACAAAATATTTACCAATTTTTTTCAAGGTTTGACCCCTTTTCCAATTTCTATACATGCCTCTAAGTGTAGGTGCAAACGTACATGGCTACAAAGTTAAAGAAACCCCAAAATGATAGAAATATTCGGCAAGAAATATGAGCACCTTGAATTATATTGAAGATTATTAGGACATTTTAAATCATCTGCACAGTCAGGAATCGGTCCAACACACCCTCGTTTTATCGGAAAATCCCTTTTCTAGCTTGTCGACACAATCCATCAGTGACTCATACATAACAAAATATGTTTCAACTGATCGCAATGAAGTGCCAGATACCACTCACTCCACCATAGAAGGTCAGTATAACACGGATGATTTCCGCTAAGGGTGCGGTGTCTCGTTACATATTTAATGTAGCTTTGTCATAGTGATCGTTAGCGATTTCTTTTAGATGCTGCTTCCGACCTCGCTTAGATGAATATCCAAAAAAGAAAGTAAAGTATTAGGAAAAATAACACAGGATCATAACTTTGACAGCAATTATTTGAATGAATTTTTGCTTAAATATGAACAAAAAAATATGAAACAACAATAACAATATAATATTGAGCTCGTACATCAAAACAGTCTTTATAGAGGAAAAATAAAATAGTCAATATTTACAACGTATAAAATCATGGAGGTATAAAAATAAAGCAGATACAGTGTATAAATCTATAGTGAAATATGAGAGTGAACAGAAGTGAAGTAAGTTATAACTAACGAATATACAGTGTCAAACTAGGGTGGCAGATTCTTGTTTTCTTGATGGTTTAAATCATTATACTCTTGAGTTTATTTATCAATTCTAAGAGAGCAAGTTTCAGAATTGTTTTAACATATTTCCTGCATGTCATAAGGAGCACGGCTGGAAGGGACCAATCGAAAAGGATAAGAACATCTCTCCTAGCACGGAATGTGAACGAATAAAAGGAGAATAGATAAAATGACAGTGTTCGAAAATATATCTGAAATGAAAATATATATGCATACACAAAATGAAAAAATTAAAAAAATGTCAGTGATGATATACAATACCGATGACACTTAAATAACAAAAAAATTGATACCGAAACTGTTGACACAGAATATATCGCAAATTATAACTAATAACATGCAAATTTAAAAATCGGTGAAGATTTTAACGATGCGTTCAAATTGTTGTTTCTGAGATATCAAGTCATTCTTCTGAAAGAGAGGAAAGCTGAGAATATCGCCATAAAGAAAATCAGTCAATATTTAAAACTTATAACTTAGTTTTCAAATGGATGCAAAATTTGTTGCCATTTTCATCGATTTCATAGAGATTTCCAAATATATCGTTTAAGATTTTAGATACCACCCAATATGATTGTCCTTTCTATTATAAACTAGTTATTTTCATACAAAAGCAATATGATCACTACCTTGTTGGTTTTCATTTTGATTAGTATTTTCAGCATGGTTCTGTGATCTCTTATTGCTTTGCACCAATGCGCTTGGTTTAGGTGGTTTAACTGGTTTATACTGCAGATTTCTATTTTGGAGAGAAAATGGTCTTTGACTTGGTATCATAGAAGAGCTCTGGAATTGGTTCCGATTGTTGTTAGATTGGTAAATGTTTTCAAACTGGTAGTTACTTTGTGGTTGTAACACAGCTGGTTTAATGCTCTGATCTGGTACGTCTGTACCATACCTATGTGCAATACTATTCATACCACCTCGAGGCAACTCATATTGATATTGTCCTATTTGAAAGTTTTGGTGCATTGATTGGTTTGAAGCTGGTATCGGTGATTGGTTGTGATCGGGTTGGAAAATGGGTGGTTGAGACATGTCTGCTTGCTTTTCTGAACTTTGATGTTTCTGCTTCAACCTAGTAAACAGTTGGTAGCCAGTAGAATGGTGAGACTGGTTTGACGATTGGTATATCTGGTCTGAAACTTGGTTGTTGAATGCTTCACTTAATATCTGGCTTTGGATGTGGTGCTGCATTGGAATCTTATTTAAATATAATGCACTATTATTAGAAACCATATCAGATGAATAGCTATGCTGGTTTGTGGGTTGGTCTTGGTCATGACTGGTGTTCCCATGGTATATTTGTGCTTGGTAACCTGCATTTTGTGCATGTTGGTTCATATTCTTGCGATTTGTGGGTTGCCCAAACGTTTGGTCCTGCTGGGGAAAAGAAATTTCTTGGTCAAAGTGGTGAGAATGAGCATGGCTGGTACTTGATTGATCCTGGTTGTACAGAAATGATTGGTTTGAGAAATTATTACCAGAAATTGGTCTGGTATGCTTACTACTATATTCTTTTGGTGATGAACTAGTTGAAACAGCTTGGGGTGATGCATTTTCACGGATATACCATGTCTTACCCTGGTTACCAGTTTCCAACTGGTAACTTACATGTGAACTATCTGAACCGGTGAAGGATTGGTTGCTGGGAGCTCTAACCATTGATCTTCTTGGTTTTTCTTTTTCGAACTGTTTACCAGGGTTAGTCTGCACTTTGCGAGGATTTGATTTATTTGAACCAATGCTACTATGACTAGCATGTGAACCAGTTCGAGAGTGTATGTTTTCACCACTCGCTCTTCGTGGACTGGTCACGAATTCCGGATGCTTGTATGGAGGGGGTAAGGCACCATCTTGGGATCGACTATGTTTATGTGGGGCGTCTTGCAGACGTTGTCGATGTATGGAACTATCAAGGGACTTACTATGTGTGTGAGATGATTTTGCGAGTCTGTCAAACGCAGGAGTAGTGGGTTTACCTACTTGGAACTCCATAGCTCCCTCATGTGGCGATTTGCAAGATATATCTTGTTGAACAAAATTCTGAGGGAAACCAGGGTTTAGGTAATTCAAAACTTTGTTGTGTGACGATTGCCCTTCTTGCGGTACACGTATATTAGAAGTCTGGTTAATATAACCAGTTTGACTTGTATTTTGACCAGATTCCTGGCTTGTAGGCAAATGGTAATGCTGGTAAACCACAGTGCTGTTATTGTTTGAGTCCCGGGTTTCTATGTCCTTGAGTTGACCTTGGCTATCGTGGCCAGATTCAGAAAGATCACTTGTCGATAATCTCGTTAACTTATCCACAATATGAGAATAGTCAAACGGATTCGATCTTACAGGCAATCCACGGGCCACACTTGGTGCAGGGACATATGGATGTTCATTTGAACTGCCTGCTTTCACCTCTGACCCCAAAGGTGACCTTGTTACAATAATTCTTTTCGCCTTCGGATGAACTATGCTTCTTGGAGCAGAAAAAGTTACATTTGTGTCATCGGGGGCAACAATGGGCATGAAATGAACCAAATTTTGTTCTTGAACGGTAGGCTCGACCGATCCAATTCTGGTATCAACATTGAGATTATGCTGGTTTAAACCAACAAATCCATGAAGATCCTGACTTTTGACCTGATTCGTTATAGATCCATCATAAATAAGTCCATATGTATTCTGTTTGGCCTCATTCTTGAAATTTTGAGTTGCTGGCGATCTGATTACCGAAACTCGATCAACTTTAGAGATACCATCATTTTGTGGAGTTGATATATTCATTTGTTGGTTCGGGCTGTCAGTTTTTCTGTAGAACATAGGACTCTTCTGTGGGCTTCTTGGTACTTTGATTTCTAGTGAATCTCTTGCAGCAATAGGCGAATTTGAGGTGTGAAATTGAAATCTTTTAGATCTTTGTAAAGAATGAGATGTTGTTTGTGTAATGCTAATTGTTCTGTCTTCTGCTAAATTTAGAGGCATTGTGATGTCACTATGTATTGGTTGGTTTTGCAGACTTGGGCTTTTTGCTAGAGGATCTGGACTGTCTATTGAGTTACGATCATGTTTTTGAAGCTTTTGAGTGATAATGTGAGGTAAAATGGGTTTGGGAGCCAAAATTTGGCCACTAGTTGGCACAGTTGTGAAGTTTTTGGGCATTTCTGCACCAAGAATCTGCTCTTCACCTTCTTTGTGATTTTCGGGCTTAGTAACATGAATTGTTTTATTATCTGTTGGTTCTGTCATGTGATCTGGAAGTTCAAGATGAGCTATGGAATCAAGGCTGCTCTGAGACTTGAACGATGCTTCAAAATCAACTGCAATTGATCGCCGACAGCTTGGAGGAAGACCTCTGGTTATGATGTTAGACAAAGGCGCAGCTCTTGAAACCTAAATAAAATGTAATACGATCAATGATGACCTTAAAATTTGGTGTGTGAGAATTTTATTTCATCTAATGCAAAACTTGGTATGCCAAATATTTATCTCGACAACATCAGATCTTATTCTTCCCATCTTGTGAGTTTTCAGCACAAAGTAATATACTCAATCAATGCTATTGTCATAGACCATTACACTCCTTAGGACGCGAACAGAGTCTCAAGCTGAGCTGGAGCGTATGTGTCAAAAAACATCCTTCCAAAAAAAAAAACTCCTGAGAATAGATCAAGTTCAAGAACCTCTCATTGCTAGTAATAGGATCACTTACCTGACTTTCAATTGATTCTCTCGCTTTCTGTTGATTTTCATGTTCATACGAATGTTCAATCGGGATGGCATTACCTGAAATTTAAAAATATGTCTTCATAACTGCTACAAGTGGCGGAATGTGAGCTACATAGATGTGGACTCTTTTTAAGTGTCTGGTAACCACCAAGCTGAAGAAAAAAAGGTTCAAAATCATCAATACTGCTACTGTTTTGAAGCTGTTTTGAAGCCAAAGAAATTGACATGATCAATTTATACACCCAGAGACAAAAAAATTCTGTCGCCATTACAAGTAGATTAATGTGAAATTGTTGGTTCTACATTCTGTAGTAGGTCTTTACCATTTAAGTGGTTTAGAACCATGTAGTTTTATTTTTTAAAGTTTGCTCAAAGCGAGGCTGGAAGCGGAACCTGAAAGGAACCGATTAAAGGCCACTTAATAGCAAAGAGCTACTAAAAGATGTAGTACCAGCAACTGCACTCTAAGCGGAAACCATTCCAAATGGAACTGAACTGCCATGGTAAAGAGCAGTGAATGGTATCTGCCCTGGTTCTTTTCAGGTACTGCATCCAGAATCGATGCAAGATTCAAAAATGAATGAATTCGAATACTCATTTATGTAATTCTGCACGATTCTGTTTTGAACAATTTTTTTAAATTGAAGACTCATCTCAGAAATCTTATCTTATCAAGTATGAGCCACTGATGGACCATGCCTAGACAGCACAATCCACCAGTTGTCCATACTCAACAAAACAATGATTGGATCTGCCGCACATCAGTGTAGACAGGACCTTGTGAAACTATCCTGTCTTATATTCTTCTGTATTTTTATTTTTATTATTGATTATTATGAGACGAATATACATACTGATACATACATATAAATTCGGGAGAAATCAAAAGACTGATTCGTGAATTTTACAATCAATATTTTGGATATGATTCATTATAGGAAGATTCAATTTGAAATGTTTTGATTCAAGATCTTAAACTGGGAACCCTAATGGTCGGATAAGAATGGTAAAAAAATGTTGGATGCCCGGTTAGCTCAATTGGTCATTGGTCTCTGATCGTCATAACGCAGGTTCGAATCCCGTTAGGGATGATGATTATATGAGAGGTCTGCTGTACGCCTCGCCGGTGCACCGGTTCACGTAAGCGGTGCTTACGGCTTCCTCCACCAACCAAATCCATGCACAGGGGAAATGCGATAATCCAAATGAACCTTTACCCCGATTTGGAACTGGTATCTGCACAAGAGGTCGTGGTTCGCCATATGGTTAAGCTGTACTTGGCTTTCCCCTCCCGCAGGATAAAAATGATATCCTATCCCTAGAGAAAAAAAATCTGATATTCCATACTTACCAAAGAATGCATCCAGAAGTTTCAGAATAGTTACAATGTTGTCATGGTGATCCGTTGAGCAATGAAGCATGACATTTTCTTCGCTTATCTGAGATACACTGAAGCCTGTTATAAAAATGAAAACAATTTATAAAAAAATTACAAAAGGTGGAACAATTTTTTAAAACGACATACCAAAAATACAAATTTAGTTTTAGAATGATCCAGGATTTCAGATCATCATTGTTCTCGGAGCAGATCTATAGCAGATCAAGGATCAATTTAATTTTAAAATGTAAAGCAAATAACATGTAAATCATAATTTTCTACAAACTGGGTTTTTTTAGGAATAATCGAAAAAAAAAATGAACCTAATGTTCAAAATCCAATAAAATCCAGCTATTCAGACAAAGCACTGCTTACGTCTTCCTCCAACAACCAGGTCCAGGCACAGGGAAAATGGGAGAAAAGTTAAGCAAAACCACCCCTGATTCCGAACTCGAGTCTGTGGTTCACCACACTCTCAGCTTTCCTCTCCTGTAGGATAAAAATGAAATTCTATCCTATCACTCACCAAGACCAGAGATTATGTCCGAGCATCCTTCAGCTCTCCATGTGTTTTGTTTCATAAACAAGACCATCTGTGGAAAATCATTCTTGTTCTGTCTCTCCGTGTATTCTTTTAAGCAGCATTCTAGCGATTCTTTCAGTATATGACCAGTCGATGGAGCAAGAAATAACCGGTTTATACCGGTTAAAACCAGCACTGGTAATTGGAGATAAGAGATGAGTTCTGTTTTCACATTCTGTAAAATAATTGAGAATCTCAAAGGAGGAAATTATATCATACCAGAGCCTGAACAATATGCCTATTTATCCCCCTCATACCGCCATGCAAAAAAAATGGGAGTGAATTTCAAAGCACCATTCCCACACAATTTCAATAAATATGATGCAGTTTTTCTGCTAAAAATTAAACTTTTCATCAATTTTTGGCCGGTTGGTAAAAACGCTAGGAATACGCTTCGAGATACACATCACTGACATTCTGGATTCAATCCTGTGTGGGATGATTATATGCAGGGGGATTGCTGGACACCTCGCCAGTACATGGTGGTCCACATAACCAATGGTTACAACTTCCTCCACCAACCATGCACAGAAAAAATCTGGTATCTGGATGAGAGGTCGTGGTTCGTCATATGGTTAAGCCGTATTCTTGGCTTTTCTCTCCCACAAGGAAAAAATGAAATCCTATCCCTATTAAGTATAGTAACTTTTTTTATTAAGTTTTTTAGATGTTAATGTTCTCTTACTAACGGTTGTCAAAATATTCAGATCGATCGAAAAAATCGATATTGATTGCCTGGTGGACTCTTATTATATACAGTCCACAATAATCAAAAGCTGTGAAAAAAGTCCAATCTTTCAAAATTTTCAATTTCCTCAAAATTTAATCTTTATAAAAACTTCAATTTTAAAAATATTTATTTTTAATTTGAAAAAATTCTTATCCACTCACCAGGACATCTTGTTTGATCTCAGCTTGTGGAAAGAACACAGCATCAGGTATTCCGCTGGTACATTGCCTGAGTTCAAATCCAACTGATGAAAATAATTCCCTCCAACCTGTCACATTGTGGACCTTCTTACTGATGCTTGCCTGGAAAGAAAATTTATGTTTTGAAAAGAGATTTGAGAAACTATTCGAGCTACGCATCTCTGATCGTCATGACGCAGGTTCGAATCCCATGAAAGATGATGATTATATGCGAGAGGTCTGCTGGACGCCTCGCCGGTGTACTGCGGTTCACAAAAGCGTCGCCTACGGCTAACTCACAGGAAAAATGAGAAATACGATAATTAAAAACCTTCACCCCGGTTCAGAACTGATATTTGCACGAGAGGTCGTGGTTCGTCATATGGTTAAGCTGTATTCTCGGCTTTTCTCTCTCGCATGATAAAAATGATATCCTATCCTAAACAAAATTTAGAAGGTTTCGCACTAGAGAAAACAAGACTCACCGTTGTAGCTTATTTTGCACAATATTGAAAAATAGAAGGTTTTAATTTAATAAGGTAAGGTTTTAACAGTACCGAAGGAAGTTATCATAAATGCATTATGGGCTCATTTATGAATAATCAGTAAAAATTATCTGTTTTAAAGAATTGTATGTCATTGTGTGCAACTTTGTTGTTTAACGCATTCAGAAAGAGATATTTTATCACTCTTCTAAAATGTGATTCTTCTGAAGTGATTATCATAAATTATTCCGTATTAGGTTAAATTTTTTTCATGGAAGACATTTTCCGGGTGTCTGAGTAGCAAAATTGTTTAGATATCTCACCTGGGCCGCATACATTGGCACTGAAGTGTTAGAACCAGATTCCATTCTTTCGACAGATTTATCGATCAAATGAAGAACCAACTTCAAAGTGTCGTGGAATCTTCCAGGATCCGATTTTATTAATAAATGGAGAGAGTAGAATAGCGGTAAATTACTCGGGTCGAGGGTCACATCTTGGCCAATCAGAACAAAGCCCGCCCAATATGAAGGGTGTTCAAACTGCTTATTGCTGCGGATCAAATCCAAAGATTGTGTCAGTGCGGCTGACGCTGTAAGTCCAGACAGAAGCAGAGTGTAGAATGACTCAGTCAAAATTTTGCACACCGTTTCAGGAACCGGCCATAGAGGGAGCAAGAGAGACCGTACCCCAGCAGTTAACAGGCTTCGAGTTATGGTCATAATTCGAATCAGCTTAGAATTTGAATTAGCCAAGTTTTTACTTTCGAAATCAATTTCAGTATCTTGTAAATGAGCTGATCCATATACTACTAATTTAATATGAGAAAGGTCGTACTTCATAAAGTCACCAGGCGTTAATGACCTCTGTGCGACCTCTTCTGCAGTCAGGGTCACCTTTGGTTTCTCAAGGTCAAATATATCTTCTTGCGCAATACCACCGGTGTCTTTCCCAATGCCGCTGTCAGTGTTACTTGCATCACTTGGCATGTGTTCAATTTTCGTCGATTTTTGTTCGGCTTTTTTCATCGAACTTAAATATATATTATAAGGTTGTGTTTTCGACAAACTGCAGGCTAGATGAACACATTCTGAACTTTGTAAATTCTTCAAAACGTTTTCTTTCGTCGCATTTTTTCCTGTTAGAGGCTCAATTTTCAATAAAGATCCGATTAAGTTGGCCTCATCTTCTGATGCCTGGGACTGAGACACATCAATAATATCGTGAACGATAGGGTTGCCAAATACAACAGCCCTCGTTAACTGACCCATGACATTTGAAATTTGACCTTTCACTTCACTCAAAAGGTCACTCACAGAATTGACAACTCTCAAATTGAATTGTTGAGACAAGTATGTATCTGTTGAGCGTTTCTTCAACAAAGCAAAAGGTACCGTTAAAAGTTCACCTTCGACGACAAACACAAGGTTATTTAATGACTCCTGAGATGCATATTTTTGTATTTTTGCTTGAATTCCACCTATTAGAAGATCATATAGGGCAAAAATCGGGGGCCTTTTAGACAGAATTGCTTTCTCATGGCCTAGTAAGTTAAGCACACTCAAGTTTTTCGCATAATACATTGAATTTTGCGACAAAATCAATCTGTGAAATAACTTGAATGTTTCATCGATACCACTTTCCAGTTCAAATTCTTTTTCAGAGCTTTCCTCCCCTTCAATGCTGCTTGGTGACCTATGACCCTCAATATCATCATCAACACCAGAGGGATCCTCGGGTTCCACTGAAGGTGATTCTAGTCCGAGAGAATCTCGGAGCTCAGATATAAGATGAGTAAGAAAATTCGTCTGTCCGGTTTCTGAATTACTCAGACCTCCAACAATGTCCGTATTACTAAGCAAAATTGGTTGCTTTGTAAACTCACAAAATCCTTCTTGAGGCGTTACCAACCAAGTCAATATATTACCTGCTTCAATACTATAACACACAACAATACTGTTATTTTTAGCGGAATAATCCACAAGTTTCTCGGACAAGTTTTCCAAATTTTCAAATTCTTTTTTTCCTCGTCGTTTTCGTGCGATCATTTCTGGAAATCGACGTAACTTTTCTGCTGACTCTAGCGCCACGGTGTGCTGGTTTGTGTTGACGTACATACATGTTAACGCAGACTGGCAAGTAATTATCTCTTCAAATAGATCGACGCATTGATTTGGATGTACGGATATGTTGACTGTGTTACCTGAAAGTCAAGGAATATTGTGAAATTATAATAATCACAGTGTATTCGAATCTACTACAAAATGCAACAACAACAAGAGGGATCCTCGGTTTACACTGAAGGCGATTTTGCAACAATGCAGAAAAAGGAGCAAGGCCGGAACCAGTGCCTAAAAGGAACCAACTAACTGCCACTTAGTAGCAAAGACCTGCTGAAAGATGTAGTGCCAGCAACTGCACTCTAAACAGAAAAAATCTTAAACGAAACTAATCTGTCATGGTAAAGTACATGGATAAGTAAAAAGGTTTTTATGAAGTCGTAGAGAGTTTGATCATTTCCTAGGACAAATACCACTCACTGCACTTCATCATGGTTGTTCAGTTGCATATGGGATGTTTTACGCTTAGAGTGCAGTTGCTGGTACTACATCTTGTAACTTAGTAGCTCTTTCCTATTTGATATTTAGTTGCCCTTTGCCATTCAAGTGGACGTTAGTTGACCCCTTTCAGTCTTGCTTGGAGAGCGAACTTTCATAAACAAACTGGACGCACTTTTTCCAATTAATGACTCACCCAATACACCGGACTTCCAAAACTCTTCCATCAATATATCCATAGCTTCAGTCAAATGTGTTTGTGAATTGTTCAAATCTCCACAGACAAAGTTTGCTAACGCTAGATCAAGGATGACACGACCTTCATCTTCCTGCGAATATAAACAAAATATTGCAAAATATTACTGGGGCATAGATAGCCACTTTTAAACACTTTTACCTAATCAGCATCTAATTTACGATGGCGGACATGGATGGAAAAGGAAGTCAGTTAAAAGTTCTTTACTTTTGATAGTAATTATATTTATAAGGCCGGAAGCAGAGCCTAAAAGAAACCAACTAACGGCCACTTAACAGCTAAAAGATGTACTAAAAGATGTAGTATCAGCAACTGCACTCAAAAAAGAAATCATCCCTACTGAACCACCATAGTAAAGTGCAGTGAGTGGTATCTAACCTGGGCGATGATGAAACCATCTACCACTTCTTTGCATCAATTTAGTCGCTTATTACGACACGCAGGAAATATGCTAGGACTATTCCAATACCCGTACCACCACATAATTCCAACTGCATCATCTGCAGCAAATGTTTCCTAACACTTTACAGAGTTAAGAAGATATCTAAGTAACAGTTCATTACGACCTATTCTTAACTTAAATAATTAGCATCTATGAATCTGTAGGTAAATTAGGATTTCGAAGTACAATCGTAATACATGAATTGAATTTTGAATATTATTTGAACTGAAATCTCTTAACAACTATACTTGACATATTTTTTATCAAAATTCACTCTGATCAAGGTTGCATGAGAAAGATCATACATGAAAGGCTTCTAAAACCACTACTGTACAGAGAGCTACATAGATTCAAGAGTGAAAGAAGAATATTAAAGGATTTTCATTCCTAAAAGATATTTATTGATTTCTATAGCGATTTAGGTCAACGCAATCAGGAAAGCAATATGAAGATAATGAATTTCAAAGTTTAGAAGTTTGAGGAAATTTTGATAATGACCCCAACTGGCATATAAAAAATGCATTGTCCCACCTTCATTCTCAGTTCTCTTGCCAGCAGTAAAGCCTGTTGTAAAAGTAGTGAAGCCCTTTGGTGATTTGAACCAAGTCTCAACACATTCCTTGCGACCCCCCGTAAAGCAGTCAATTTCGCTAACGGATCGTTCAAACTGTCAGCAATAAATAAGTGTTGCTCTTGGTGCCGGACTGCCATCTGGTGGTTATGTAATGCCTCGAAAACGGCCCCGAGATTTCCATGTGCCCGGCCTTGACATGGTACGTTGTTGGTTTCAATTGCAATTTGAAGATCAATTTGATGAAGTTCTACAGACCTAGAAATAAATTGGGTAAATTTGCTTTGAGTACTGTACTCCCACTGTATAAAAATGCCAAAAAAAGACTCATTTCTCAGCTGGGATAGAAATTTCTTGTTTATTCTTTCCAGTGAAGAGGGTAGCACAGGGTTTCAATTTTATCCTGTTGGAAAGGAAAGTCGATAAAAGGCTTAATATTTATATGGCAAACCAAGATCTGCCATGCAGATTCCTGTTCCAAGTCCAGGAGAAGATTTTTGCTCATCACTAGAGCCCGATCGATATCACTTTTTTGCAACTGATATCGATACCGATATTCATCTTACGTGAAACTCATTGAAAAATCTCTCATATTTCTAATATTTTGATGCAATATCAGGCAATTTTTTGTGGAGGGGAATAAAATTTCATCTTATGTGAATAACATATGCAATTTTGCCAGACGAAACGTTACAGAAAATAATTTGTGTACTATATGTGTATAGAAATACTCTTGAACCTCTTGTCCCCCAGTATTACATCAAACATCTCAAAATAAGAAGATATAGATCCAAAAAAATTTGAAGATTTGTCAAATTAAAAAAGAGAAAGTCAATTTTCTTACTTACTTGGAATATTGCTTCAAGATCAAGTAAACGCTTCCCAATCCACATGCCGCATCTGCACGAATGTGAGGAAAGTTTTCAGAGTATTTCATTTGAAGTTTCAGGCAAGAAAGAGCATTTTCAAAGTTTGCTAAAATTGTGAATAAATATCCCATTTCTCCGTATGATTCCGCGAGTAACTGAACATTATTTAATTCCAGGCAAGATTTAATTCGCAATCGGCAATATTTAAAAGCTTCTCTGGCGTTATTTGTTAATTTATGAGCGCTGCATAGTCCACGATAAACACGCTCCAATAAAACAGATTGCTTTGTCTCTTCTGCATATTCTAACGACTCTTCGAACAATGTAACAGCTTCGTTATAGTTCTCCAACGCTTCATAGCAATCCGCAATGTTGCATAAAACTTGTCCTTTTTCTATGTTTATGTTCTTCATCTTCTCAACGACTAAAAGTTGACGCTCAAAAAAGTCTATCGCTTTTTCATAGTCTTGCATGTTTATTGACGTTATGCCCATGTTTCCAAGAGCTGCGGATTGTAAACTGAGATCGTCAAGCTGTTTTGCGATGAAACATTGGTTTTCGTAACACTTGGAGGCACTAGAGAATTCTCCAAGTGTGGTTAACACTGCCCCCAAGTGTCCATGAGCTCTAAATTCACTTTTCATGTCTTTTGCTTCCTGAAAAAGTTGGATTTCCTCAGAATGGAGTTCCAGAGCCCGCTGAAAATCACCAAGTACCCGATAGGCTGCTCCCAGCGCAGCGCAAGCCTGTGCTCGCAGCAGCATGTCATCACCTTGCTGCGCGAGTTCATATTGTTGCTGATAGTAAGTAATAGCTTCTAAAGGCTGTTTCAGAGTGATAAAAATATCACCCATGTTTCCTAAAGCTTTAAAAACACCTCTGGCACTTTGCAGTTGATTTGACAGCGCTAAAAATGAGTTTTGACACTCAAGAGCCTTAGCAGTGTCACCAAAAGCTTTCCAAGCAAGACCTAGATTGCAGTATGCTCTCGCAGCACTGACTGTGTCTCGTATGTCTAGTGATATTTTAAGACTTTTTTCATACGAGTTTATTGCATTAGCGAACTCTCTTAATGAAAAATAAGCGAAACCAATGTTGTAGCACGCTTTAGAAATCCCAGTCGGTTTTTCGAGTCCATTATTCTCTGCGATGGAAAGATATTTGTTATATATTTCGATGGCGGATCGATATTCTTTCCTTGAACTGTGGAAGTTTGCAAGGTTCATGTAAGCTCGGCTTTCATTTGTTATGTCATTGATCTCAGAAGCTAGTTTGGCTTGACAGCTGAAATACAGAATTTAAAAAATAATGTAGGATTTCACTACCATCCTGCGAGAGAGGAAAGCCGAGAATATGACTTAATCATATGGCGAACCACGACCACTTGTGTAGACACCATTACCGGATCGGGTAAAAGTTTTTGGCTTGGTATATATTTCAAATTTTTTTTCTGTGCATGGACAAGCTTGGCGAAGCCGTAAGCAGTGAGAATCACCATGCACTCGCGAGGCGTCTGGGGATGGGCAATTCAATTCAGTGATTTGAATCAATTCAAAACATAATATATTCGAATCAATCATGAATCGTTCATGGGAACAAATACTTGACAACTGGACAAGAATTTTTATTTTTAACGACAAAATGCAATCGATTTCAGTCAAATTTGAATATTGTTCACATTAAAAATACACTATAAACTATAAATTTTAAAGACAAATTGTAAAAGTAAAAATGGAACTACTTGTTATTTCCATGGGATTTATGATTTGATCCGATTCAAAAAAATTATTCTAATCAAATTCAAATTCCAAATGATTCGATTTTGCCCAGCCCCAGAGGCGTCCAGCAGACCTCTCGCATATAATCAATACTCCTTGTCGTATTCGAACCTACGTCAAGGCAATCAGGAATGCATAGCTCAAAGCACGAACGTTATATTGATTGAGCTAGCAGGGCACCCAGACCTAGATGAGTAAGGTTCTTTAAATATGATAAAATAGACAAGCAGAATACCTATTATGGTTAATCATGCCACCACTCAAAAACCAAATAATGGAATAAAATAAAATAATGCAACACGCATAATGTATTTTAGAAAAACTAATCGCTGAAGCTTTATTATATATGTCCTAACAAATTTCCTGCATGTTGTAAGAGGCGACTAAAAGGAAACCAAGAAGTGGTAGTGGTAGATGGTTTATGATCGCCCAGGACAGATACCCATCACTGCTTTTTATCATAGTGGTGCAGTTCCATTCAAAATGCTTTCTACTTAGGGTGCCGTTGCTGGTACTACATCTTGTAGAAGATCTTTTTACGGTATATATTAACTGGCTTTTAGTTGAATCATTTTAAGCACTGCTTCCCGGCCTTGCTCAGGATGGATTTTAATAAATAAAATCTTGTGTTCTGTAAAAAAAAGATAATTGGTCTGAAAATTATACTACAAAGCAATTTATATTGTTTATAATTAGGTAAAACAAAAGATGGAATGGCCCTGCGATCAATCCATTAGTGAGATAACACAACAAAAAATATTTTTCCTTTTTTTCTAATTTTTCCAATCGAACCCAAACTGGCAGAATGAGGGTTACTCAAGACAACTGAAGAAACTAGCTGTGACCAGAAGAAAATTTAACAAATGGGTAACACTTCATGATATATCTCTTGCTAGAAAGTGAAATGTCTGTCCTTGAGTGCCTGGTGACAACCAAACTATATAAAAAGGTTCAGAATCATCAATACTGCTATGAAATAGCAGTGTTGATGGTTTTGAAGCTTTTTTTGTCCATCCGAAGAAAATGACATGAACATTTCCAACAGCAGAAGAAAATCAAGATTCTGTCACCCTCATCGATTTCAATCTATAATTTTGGCTATTGAAAATGTATATTAGTAGAACTTCACATTCGAATCGATGAATAAGATATTCAATATCAGATGCCTTGGCCTAACTCGAAGGAAGAATTAATTCAAGTGAAAATTGCATTTTGAGTTGGAATTCTATTAGTACGTTTTTCAACGGAAAAAAGAATCCCAACCTAAAACACATTTGATTTGTATAGGATCGGATTTGATTTTTATCCTATTAGAGAGGAAAGCAGAGAATGGGGCTTGACTATATGGTAAACCACGACGTCTCATGTAGATACCAGTTCTGAATCAGGAGGTTTTTGGCTTAATATATTTTCTCATTTCTTCATATGCACGGACTCTGTTGGTGGAGGATAATAATCCCTCGCAGGATTAGTATATATAATAGGATATCATTTTTGTCCTGTGGGAGAGGAAAGCCAAGAATACAGTTTAACCATATGACGAACCACGACCGAATCGGGGTAGAGGTTTTCGGATTATCGTATCACTCATTTTCCTGTGCATGGACCTGGTTGGTCGAGAAAGCCGTAAGGAGCGCTTACGTGAACCACTATGCACCGGCAAGGTGTCCAGCAGACCTCTCACATATAATAATCATCCCTCACAGGATTCGAACATGCGTCATGGCGATCAGAGATGCATAGCTCGAAGCATATTCCCAACTGGTTTTGGCTTAATATGTTTTCTCATTTCTTCCTATGCATGGACCTGGTTGGTGAAGGATATTCACCCCTGACAGGATTAGAACCGGGTACGTCAGTGATGCGTATCTCGGAGCGGATTCCCAACGCTAACTGATTGACATAACCGGACACCTGCATATTATTTAAAAACAATATTTCCCCTTACTTATAATGGTAGAAAGCCTTCTCATCGTTACTTAAAGCTTGATAAGCAACAGCCAGATTACCATGGGTCGTACATTCCGATGATTTGTCTCTCAATGAGTGTGAGATTTCAAGTTCTTTCAAATGATGTTGGATTGCCTGTGAGCATAGAAAAAAATTAGCTGCCTCATCTAGTTTAGAACCATATTTCCGCGTAGGAATTTAATTTGGCAAATAGCCAATTTTATCAGAAGAGACGACATAAAAAGTTGGCAGCATTGCACCATCTGGTTAGGATGGCAATTATTCTGTCAATTAGATTTTTGTTCCAACTCAGAAATAAGGTGCAGAAGTAGAAAAGACCCAAATTAGGGAGTTGAAGCGTAATTTTCCATAGATTGACTTCTTCTAGCACAAAGCACAAGAAGAAATGAAAATATTACGACAATATTATATATTCACAGCATAATTTGAAATTTGTTAATGGCTGTTTGTTAATAGGAAATTTCGCAGAGTAAAATATGATATAAAGCAGAACCTTGCTGTGCAATGAACAAAGTGTGTACAAAAAACATATCGTTACGACTACAAGAATAAATATTCCAACATTTTACTTTTAAGTTAGGGGTATCATGCCTTCATTATAGGCTAGTTCTAAATATTGACCATCTAAAGAAGAAAAGTATGAGTTGTATATATCTGTGACATTTGACGATAGCTGTCAAATGTAATACATAATGAAGGACGCAGGTTCAAACCCCAGCAAAGTATGATCAAGATCGATGAACGAAAAAGCCTACAAAGATCAATACACGCGGGGTGCCACAGGCCGAGGCACTGTATCCCACAGCCTCGGGGCGATGCTCGATAACATTACTGGCCTCATTGGTTCTACACGGAATGGAATGGCAAGACGCAAGATAAATCTTGTAACCAGATATAATTGTAAATATTGTCGATTGAATACCGTGAAAAAAAAAGTTCATTTCATTTCATCACTACAACTCTTATGGCTTGAAACAAAACAAGTGTAGTCAATTTTCTGCTTTTCATAGAACAACATCCTTTGAATTAGAGGAAGTCTCAAAAGGTGATTTCCCATGAAAAACAGAAATATTGAGACACTCGTTTTTTCAGAAGCTATTAGATGTGTAGTGATGAGAAAAGTAATATAAAATTCCATCCAAATCCATCCACTTGCTCTTATACATCCTCGTCGCACTGTAGGCATTACTAGGGTTGTACAAAATTGAATATCTTCTGCTGTCAGAATAAAATTTTATAGTTTTTCAGAATCGAATCGCATATTCGAATTAGACGTCACATAATAAACAAACAATAACATCGTTTTATCAGCATATAACTTGGTGCGAACAACACACTTTTTTTGAAAAAAAAAAATGATTTGCCTCATTTCAATTTCTTCCAGAAATCGCATAAAATATTTTTTAATTCGAATATTATGAATTGAATATTTTGGAAAGCCCTAGGCATTACTGATGCAAGTTTTAGAACCAGGGTTTAAATCGATATGAATCGATCAGAAAGAAGTTTAGCAGAACAAAAATTTTGAATTTGATGGAAATCTTATTATCACAATAATCTGAGTTGATATTTGAAAAAAATTAATCTGTCACCCCCTCCCCCCACCAGACTGGCAGAGTGTCAGCTATTCGGACACCCGGAGGAAAAGGGTTTCACCACAGAATTCAGCAAATTGACAATATTTCATGAGAAATATGAGATGTAAGATTTAAATGTCTCTTTTTGCATGTTTGGTAGCAATCAAACTGTAGAAAAAAGTTTTGATGGTTTTGAAGCTTTTTTGTCCATCAGAAGACCCTGTCCATCACTGAGAAAAGGACGAAATTTAAATCCAATCCTTACTTGTTCATACATCCCCATAGCACTGTAAGCATTCCCGATATTGCCGTGTGCACGACCCTGTGATGAAAGATCACGAAATTCAAGGCTCAGTTCAAGATTACGAGCCTGAAGTTTCAATGCCATTTCATAGTCGCCCATCTAGATAAAGAAATATTCATTCAATTTCATTTTGATACTTTGTGCGGCTTTTTTCATTTCAATCTGAAGGCTCATAGAAGAAGGTGAAATTATAGCTAAACCATGTCATGAACCATGGGGAACTATGATCACTTACACAGATTTCCAAATTGAGGGCGCTTCGCCTAGTGGTTAAACATGGTGGCATCGCAGGTTGAAGATCTCGGGTTAGAGCCCCGGCGAGTCCAGCTCGCATATCCATGCTCACCACTCAACCCAGGGTGTAATATAACTTGGGTAGGCTAAGCCGAACAGGAAAAGGTCATTTTTTTCCAGTAATTGTAACCCTGTCCGTCTATAAGTGACCGCTGTTACAGGGCCTTGGACAGGGTGATCCACTCAAAAGAAGTGGCTATTGAATAAAAAAATAAAATAAAAAATTTTGTCTAACCATTTTTTGTTTTTTCTTATTGAAATTCACTCTAAGGACAGAGGCAGTAACTAAAAGGAACCAACCAACAACCACTTAATAGCAAAGAGTTCTTAAAAGGTGTAGTACCAGCAACTGCATTCTAAGCAGAAAACATTCCTAACGAAAATGAACCACTTTGTTCAGTGAGTGGCAAGGCTGGTAGTACGGTACGGTACGGTACGAAGTTCGGTACGGTACGATTGGATTTTCTGGTACGATAGTACGGTACGATTCATTTTTCAATTTTCGTACTTGGTACGGTACGGTACGAAGTTCGGTATTTATTTCGTACCGTACCGTACTATTTTTCGTACCTTCGCATTACACTTTATTCTTCTCTAATTAATTCCGGAAAGTAATTTCATTTAACATCTATGCCGTTTCATAACAGGGCGCTGATAATATAAATTGTGTCTATCAAAGAATTTTTAACTAAAGGGCAATTTTAAAATGATTAAAAGCGGCGCAGGTATGGTAATAAAAATGCAACTGATTGACTGGTGCTGATTAGATGAGCTATGTCGTATATCGGTTTTACTGCAGTGGCGTAAAACTTTGTGATTGCGTGAAAATACATATAGGCCGCTGATTTATGACGTCTTATTCTGAATGCATTTTTCTGTAATAAAGAAAGTTGTGATAGCCCAATTAAAATCGACAAGATAAGCAGCATTTATAATACTAAAAATCACGAAGTAGTTCCTAATTTATCGTTAGCATCGCCGATGTGCTTTGACCGGTTTTTATTTAAAATCCGCAATGGCGTATGAAGCACTGTCCGAATATACATTTTTTCCAACATGCAAACATAGGCTTTCAAATTCACAAAAAGATTAGGCTGCCGGAGTCGCGCAAAATTTTATTGAGAACGAAACAAAAATATATGTTTTAAGAGTGATATAAACATTACCAGACAGGAAAATGTACCTGAGCGCCGGAAGCCCGCTGAAACTTTTGTAAAAATTGAACAAAAATTCTCACTTTAAAGGCTAAATGATATAAAAATTTAATCAGGGAAAAATATTGCGAAAATTTCATGAAAATTAAATTAAAAACTCTCTTCCCCTCACCAACTATGCAACTAAGTTAACCAGTAACCACCGCTATTATGTATTGTTTGTGCTCTGACACGCAGAAGTATATTATCAGAGCAGAAACATCAGAATATAAAGATATATTTAGGCTGTTTTGAGTTGAGTGTTGGATGATGCTCATCTTAATTAGAAGATATATTTTTTAAAACAAAACAGCCAAGTTACAATGTAGACAACGAGGCATGTCGGGAATACGTCGGTCACGTATTAAAAAATAAATAGCATTATTCAATAATGTGAAGAGAATTAATTGCACCTGAAATACCAGATGCAAAAAGGCACGATGATAATGTTCTTATAACCATGCCTTCGAATGAGACCGCACCAAAACTCATGTGGGGTGCACAACGAACATTCTTTTGTCGAGAGAGAATTTCTTGTGACGACACAATGCTGCTAATATGCTAAATATTGCTTCGTGTCAGATTTTTTCGCGAAAACTGTGCTCATCCCACCACTATTTATCCCCACCGGTATACCATTCTCTTATTATGCGCAATGTGACCAATGATATTGAGGTGACATATGCTTAGTTATGCCCATGTTTTACTGTGTTGGATTTTAAACCACATAGCATGAAACTGCATCACTTTGATGTAAGATGTTGGTGACATTTCTTGCGGTGGCCAGATCTTACAAATAAAGCTGATTTGGACATTGATAGTTGGTACGGTACGAAATTGCTGCCCAGCGAATCGTACCTGTTTCCGTACTAGTACGAAATTTAGTACGATAAATGAAAAATATTAATCGAACTTAATATCGTACTGGTACGAAGTTCGGTACGATGTACGAAAAAAATAATATCGTATGGTACGGTACGGAAAATTTTCGAAAGGTACGGTACGAAGTTCGGTACGAAATTATTTGGCTGGTTCGAAGTACGATAAAAATTTCGTACCGTACCGTACTGCCACCCTTGGTGAGTGGTATCTGCCCTGAGAGATGGTAAAACCATCTACCACTTCTTTGTTTCCTTTTAACCGCCTATTACGTTACGCAGGAAATACGTTAGGACTATTCTAAAGGAGGAAGTCATAATAGGCATGAACAACAGGGCTCGTTGAGCCATCCAGCAAATCCTCTCAAATAACTTCAACGGGCTGCATCGGATTCAATACCAGAAAAATGAGAGGCGCATAGATCAAAGCGTATTCCGAACACTTTTAGCAACTAAACTAGCAAGGAAGAAACAAACACAAAGAATAGAATTAGATCAGACAAAATTAAAACATGGTTCAAAACTAATTGCAAGTAATTGGAAGTAGTAAAAAACTAATTGGTAGTGGTAAATACGTTTCAACACCCACACATAAGACAAGGGAAATCAATTTGAAGTTGGGATGGGATAGGTTTTCATTTTTTATCCTGCGGGAGAGGAAAGTCGAGAATACAGCTTAATCATATGGCGAATCGCTGCCTCTCGTGCAGATACCAGTTCCGAATCGGGGTGAAGCGTTTTGGCTTATCACATTTCTCATTTTTCCTGTCCGTGGACTTGGTTGGTGGAGAGAAGCGAAGCAGTGCTAATGTGAACCAACATGTGCCAGCAAACAGACCCAGCAGAGCTCTCGCATGTAATCATCATCCCTCACAGAATTCGAACTTGCGTCTTGATGATCACAGATCCGTAGCTCGAAGCGTATTCGCAACACTTTAACCAATCGATATAATTTTAAAACATGAACGTATCACCTTATCACAAGCTTACCTGATGATGTATCACACCCAGATTAGCACATGCTTTGGCCTCCATAGACTGGTTTTGACTGGATAAAGCCAGTTCTAACAACCTTTCATATGATGATTGAGCTTTATGCAGGTCACCTGAAGCAGACACAGAACAACATGAGGAACAAATTATAGAAGTGAACAAACTATACTCTGACAGTATAAGGATTAAAAATTTTAATTTGTCAAATAGAAGTGGGAGATGGTTCTACCATCGCCCAGAGCAGATACCAGTCAATGCACTTTACCATGGTGGTTCAGTTCCGTTTGGGATATTTTTCGTTAAGAGTGCAGTTGCTAGTTTTACATCTTTTAGTAGCCTTTAGCTATTGAGTGGCCGTTAGTTGGTTCCCCTTAGGCAATGCTTCTGACCTTGATCAGAGTGAATTTCAATACAAAAAAGGAGTTGAATACTCAAGGGCAGATACCACTCACTGCGCTTTATCAAAGGTTTGAGATGTTTTCCACTTGGAGTGCAGTTGCTGCTCCCAACCTCTCTTGGAGTAAATTTAAATAAAAAGTTGTGAGTATTTATCATAGAAAGGTAAATAAATGGCTGCAAAGTTAAAAGAAATAGGTTGAATGATAAAAAAAACATTGATTAACAATAATTTGTAGTACGGGGGAGAAAGTATAAGTCTAAGAACTTTTGTTTCGATGCCAGTTCTTAGTCAATGGTCGCAGTTTTTACCAGTATCGAGCGGCTTTAACGAAATGAAACTAGGGCTGGACAATTTTATTTGATAATTCGAATCGATCTGAACACGAATTATTCAAATTTATCGTGAATAGTGCATGGGAACAAAAACTTGCTAAATAAAATTTACATTTTCACTGATAAAATGCATTCGATTTTGGTCAAATTTGACCAAAATCGATTGTATTTTGCCCCTAAAAATGACAATATTCGTTCCTGAACAGGATTGTGAATTGAAAAGATATTGCCTTTAAATTTGTTCATTCCAATGTTAGTAATTCGTATCTTTAAATTTCCTGATCATCATAATTCATATTATCATCCCAAATTGTAATAGTAAAAATGTTAGTGATATCCGATTGTGGAAAATTTATCTGAGCCAGATCCGAATTTTGAGTCCGGCTCACTTATCCATGCCCACCACTCAACCCAGGGTGTAATAACTTGAATAGGCTTAGCCAAACAGTAAAAGATCATATTTTTCCAGTGATTGTAACCCCGTCCGTCTATAAGTGGCCACTGTTACAGGGCCTTGGACAGGGTGATCCACTCCAAAGAGTGGCTATAAAAAAAATGATTCGGATTAGCTCTGAGTGGGATATGAACCACAGTGAGCTGTGCTATATATTAACATACCACAGGATTCAAACCCACATCTATCGAGTACCTCATTTGTATTACCTGTATGTCTTGCAATATATCCAAGGGAAGACAATGTCTGAGACTCCGTATCATGATCAGCAATACTTCTACTGATCTCAATGGATTTCTGTAAACATGATATCTCTTCCGGATGCCTGCGATAAAGAAAGAGAAGATATTATAAAATGTTTTTTTTGACATAGTTAAAAAGTTGATTTATTTTTGCAATAAAAGAAAAATATGAACCATATTCGAGGCGTTAATGTTTCACAAAAATCACTATTTTACTGCAAAGTACACCAAATATTCGGAAAAATTTGCAAAAGTAATTTGAATCATATAAAGTTATAAAACAACCCGATTATCTCAATCGGTAAAAGCGTTGGGAATATGCTACGTATCACAAAACGTCCTGGGTTTGAACTCCAATGAGTGATGATTATACCCGGTTGGTTCAATCAGTAAAAGCGATGGTAATACGCTACGTATCAAGAACATTCTGAATTCGAATCCCAATGAGGCATGATTATGTGCAAGAGGTCTGCTGGACTGCTCGCCGGTGCACGATGGTTCACGTAAGCAGTGCTTACAGCTTCCTCTGCCAACCATGTCAATGCATAGGAAAACTGATTAAAAAGTTAAGCCAAAATGTTCAACCCGATTCGGAACTAGTGTCTGTACAAGAGGTCATGGTTCGCCATGTGGTTAAGCTTTATTCTCGGCCTCCCTCTCGCGCAGGATAAAAATGAAATCCTATCCATTCATAAGTTGGTTTCACACAATTCAGATTCAATTAAACATACTTTTGCATTTTATGATAGACTGTAGCAAGATCCACTCGTGCTTTCGCCTCTTCTTTAGCTCCTTCATGTGACTCAGATTCAAACTCATCTGTTGTTACTCGTAAACATTCCAACTGCCACTGGAGGGCACTGTCAAGATCACCCAAAGCCATGTACGCAGCTGCAACAAGACCAAGCTGCCGACACCAGCCAACAATGTCTTTTAGGTTTCGTAGAATTGCAGCTCCCTGTTTATGACTCTCTACTGCAAACTGGTGGTCACCAACAGCAGTGTGGACGTGTCCGAGAGAAGAAAATGCTGATGCCATAGATCTGTGGTCCTGGGTAAACAAATGGAAAATAATGTTATAATGGTGAGCTAACTCAGCTTATACACTATCTGCATTCGCTATGGAATTGCACTACAGCAGGAAGTGTAAAAATTTCATGGCACAAAAAAAATTTATTTGTATGTTGTTGACAAGTCACTGTTTGGTTCAGACTATTTTTTAATCTACAGAATGATAATATACATGAAATTTGCTAAACAGGCTTGGAAATTCATTCCAACTTTTTTTTATCTTCTCATTGAAAGCGTAATATAGTAGGGCAAATGGAATCAATACTGGATTACACAGGAAATAAGCAAAAGAATCCCAAAGGAATCAGTCTCTCAACCTTAAAACAAATACTTTAAAAATTCGTTTAGTATTCATACAAGAGTCTGAGTGAAATTCAAAAACTCGTAATCCCATTAATTTCCAAGCCTAGCACATATATAATAATTTTTAGCTGCACAATGTATGAATTTAGGATATTATTAGCAAAACTAAAAATTTTAACAAATTACAAAAATATGATGATGAAAAATATATTTTAAGAAGTGGTAGATAATTTTACCATCACCCAGGGCAGATACGTCTCACTGCACTTTACCATAGGAGTTCAGTTTCATTCGGAATGTCTTCCGCTTAGAGTGAGTGCGGTTGCTGGAAGCCTGGTCTTGTAGCCACATCTTGTAGTTGTTCGTTGAAGATTGAGTGATTGCCACCAGGGAAATTCATGGTGAATCTAATTGCTCAAACGATGATGTGCAAACGATATTTTATATTTTGCCAAAAAATTTTGGCAAAATATAAAATATCGTTTGCACATCACCGGTTGAGCAATTAGATTCACTATGTAGTTGCTCTTTGCTAGTTGGTTCTTTTAGGCACTGCTTCATATATATATATATATATATATATATATAGGTGAAAGTTTACTAT
>OZ023143.1:17949660-17973779 GCA_963675895.2 Styela plicata | reverse complement strand
AGTGAGGCCGGAAGTAGCGTCTAAAGCGCCTAGCGTCTAAGAGATACTAAAAGATGTAGGACCAGCAATTGCACTCTGAACGGAGAGCATCTCATCTTGGTAACTGATGCGCTATGGTAAAGTGCGGTGAGTGATATCTGCCCTGGATCATGGTGAAATGATCTATCACTTCTTTGCTTTCTTTTATACATCAATAAGGTGAATATTTTCAGCGTGTCGTAACATGTAATTTTTGTTGTATTGAAATTATTGAACAGTTTCAATGTATTCAACCAAAAAGTGTGAATATTCTTGTTTGTTTATTGTTTTCATTTTTGAATTTTAATTTTTTTGCTCTACGTGCGTTTTTATATTTATAGTTATTATGAGTATGTTCCTGCGATTTGTAACAAAAATTGAAATACTAAAAGGTTTCCTTAGTTTGTCGGATAGTTTTATCAGAATTTTTGTTACGGCTTTATATCCACTGACAGCGTCTTACGACCTAATATCCACTCACATTTAATCTCACCCGTCATTGATATATTGGTACCAACTTACACCAACATGACGTGCATTGAGTATAATTATTCCTGAGTTCTCTTTTTATTTAAAAATATTTTGTAAACGATCACATTCTTATTTATTGGAACTAGCAGACATCGGAGGAAGAAGGGCGGGGGGGGGGGGGCAAATTTTGAAAAAAGAAGATGGACAACCACTCTCTGACGTTGAACTATCTTAATGAAAATACTGATAAAATAGGCAATCAATCACTTTTACTACAAAATTCGATTGTATAAATGTTAAAAAACGCGCACTTTCGGCGCAGTTTTTGGAAATTATTGGTTGCCCAAGATAAAAATCCTTCCTTCAACTGACCGAAGCAGCATGTCCATAATCCCAAGCATGTGCCATAGATGGCTCGTACTTTGCCGGCGCGATCCATCAGTACCGCATGCTTGATAAAACAATTTTAACTCGACAGTAGGGCTGAGCAATTCGATCCGGTGAATCGAAACTAAAGATATTCGAATCAATTACGAATCGTTCATAAAACAAGTACTTACTAATCGAAAAAAAATATTCGAATCCAATTTGAATTCCATATGATTCGGTTTTGTCCAGCACTTCTCGAAATTCTGTTGTGTTTTCTTCATTTTTACAAGTTGACAAAAAAACGGCTGGACGAACACGAGTACTACTTCGACAAACGTGAAGATTAACAATGCTCAAGGATTTACGTTGTTTATTTAAGGATTTCGAGTATCAACAAGACCGACCGATGTACATTAATGGGGCTTGTGGTACAGATCTGGTGAGCGGACATTTCTTTGGGATTTTTGAGTATATCATAAGCGCATCGATAGATATCACTCACTGCGTTTTACTATATAGCATGACAGTGTAGTCATTAATTAGTTGGTTCCTTCTGAGGTCTGTTAGAGAGGAATGGTTTTATCATCACTCATGATTAGGTCTGTGCATTTCGATTCGATGATTCGGATGGTTTCGAAGTGGTCGATTCGAAGCGAGAAATATTCGAACCAGTCGAGAATCGTTCATAGGAACAAATATTCATAAACACAAGGCTGAGTTGTCGAGTTCCACTGCAAAGACGGTCATATAGGACTAACTTTTACGAAATTTATTCAGTTTTACAAAATGTACCGCGGACAGAAAAATAAATAATGGAAAATAGTTTGTTTCCTATAGTCGGATCCAATAGCGGTGAAGGGCCTCCGATATTGTGGGAGTTCGACCTGTCAACAAAAGCTCTTTGCGATTGAGTGGTCGTTAGGTGGTTCTTTTTATACGTTGCTTCCGGCCTTGCTCAGAGTGAATTTCAATAAAAACTGTTTTATTTTACCCTAAAACACAAAGCGAGACACACAAGCGTGTATTGTAGCCTTTTTTGAACAACGAGTATAAACTGTAGCAAAAATACAGTAAAATAATGTCTTCAAATGATCATATTAAAATACAACTACAAAATAGACTTATTTATGCCAATTATGGGCTGTTGATGGAACGCACCGCCGAGGCGCGGTCCATCAACAGCCCATATTTGACATAAATGTCATCAACAAAAGCGGTTCCAAAATTTTGAAATATACAATTACAGCAAATAAACGGTAAAATTACTGCGTTTTTGTCACAGTGTAACTTTGCTTTTTCATCCCGCCATTCATGAACCGCATTCGAAATTCGCGAATTTATCGAAGAACCTTGTTTAAAGAGTTCAAATTGAATTAAATAAATTAAAAGGAGCGTGCCAACGTTTGAATTACGCACTTGAGTAACTGGTAAGAAGATGTCAAGAACCACATAAGTGTGTCCACTGTCCCACTAGTCCGATTTTAGAACGAGAAGAGTTTGATAGTTGGACGAGAGTGTGTGGTAAATTGTTTAGCGCGTTGTTGTTAGTTGTGATATTTTGGAAAACCAAAGATTATCTTTACCTATTTTTTCATATATATTAGGTTTTAATTTTTATCCTGCAAAAAAGGAAAGCCGGGAATACGGCATAACCATATGGCGAATCACGACCTCACGTGCAGATGCTCGTTCCAAGTCAGGGATGGGGTTTTTGCCTGACCGTTTACAGGTTTTTCCTATTTATGGACATGGTTGGTGGGGGAAGCCGTAACCATCCGTTACCTGAATCACCGTGCGCCGAAGGAGGGGGGGAGGGGCGATCCCTTCGCATGTAATCATCCCCCACAGAATTCGAACCCAGGACGTCAGTGATGCAAAGCTTGAAGCGTGTTCCCAACGCCTTTACTGTATGACTGAGCTAACGGGCCACGCGTTAGAGAAATGCAAATATGAAAGACGAAAAGTTCAAAACCAAGCGTTGTGATCGCAAACCTAAAGGTTTAATGTTCGGATCTTGGTAAGTCTGGTTGGTTCATAAGCCTACGCGCGCAAATTAACCCAGAACGTAATAAATTGGTTAGGCTTGCCCAAACCCGTGGTACGCTATTTTAAACACAGCACTAAACGTTTACGTAGGTCGCGTTTTTTGGAGGTTTGCTTTATTTTCACCTTTTAGGATAGGATAGCGCAACTCTACGCATACATTTCTTTTGCGTTTTCCAACGCAAGCGAACGGTTTGCTATATGAGATTCCGATGGATCTCGTCGTCGAGGCGCGGTCCATTTCTCGCTCAAACTTGACGCAATTGCATTTATGACTTTCTAAGTTTGTTTTATTTTAACCCTGCTTTTACGCTAGCGCAACTCTGCGCATACATTTGTTTTGCGGTTCGCTATATGAAATACTGATAGTTCGCGTCGTCGAGGCTCGGTCCATTTGTGGCTCATACTCGACGCAATTCAGTTTATAATTGGGATAGGGCCTTCTATTGCCAAAAACATTAGAGTCACGGTCAATAAGAATCGGGTACACATGTTATTGACTTGGCAAGAATTAGGGACCCTGTCTGCTTTTCACTTTTTGGAAAGATGCTATTACAATTCCGGTTCGCTGACCTTATAAATTTTAGGGTGTGCTAGATCTCCGAAACACCGGCTTGTTCGCTCACATTTCAAAGTCCGATCAAGTTACCTCTGTACGAAGCTAGGAATCCAGATCAGTGTCACGTGATACTTCATTGAATTATGTCGAAACAATGGATGTTATTATTCGAAATCCTATTGTTTGTTTTGATTGGTCAGGAATTCGTACATGAGTTCTTATGCAGGATAATCATCAATCCCGTGCTATAGATGAGATGTACATAAAAGCCATGTTTTATCTATGGCACATGCTTGGCGAAAGTCTTCCAGTAAAATAAAGGATTGGTTTCCGACGCCTAACACCCAGTAGGGGGCGAGGGTAATCTGATTAAGGCCGACAGATATGAGAGGACATTGATTTAAAGCCGGTCAGTGAGTTTATTAGATTCCCTTTGTGACAAGGCAGGATTTAATTTAGCATGATAGGAGAACTCCTTTTTTATCTAAATTCACACAGAGCAAGGTTTTACTTTTTGATGAGTCGCCCAAACCAACTATAGCGTAAAGAACCACATAAGCGCAGAAATAAAGATATCGAATCCTCATTCCGAGAACGTACTTATTGACTCGAGCTTAAAAGCTTACGAATCCCCACGATCGGGAGAGCAGTTTGAAGGCAATGGGCTCCAAATCACAAAAGTTTACGGGAAATTTTTTTTTTTATAATATATCATAGTGTCTCAAAATTGGACACATATTTCATCCCAAAAATTTTATATCTCATCACCTCGTCGCGCAGTATCTAATATGGTTATTTGGCAAATTTTAGGCGGCGAATTCACATTGTTGAAAAAAATTAGCGCTTGCAGCGCGATTTTTTGGGATTTTTACATAGTAATATACAATATAAACGGGATAGGGGTATTTTTTCTAAACTTCGGCGCTCACTATGACGTCATAATTTAAAATATATAAAACGATATAGAAAATTTTGCAAAATTTAGGCCGCTTCCTTTTCAATCTTCGCTCCTGACCTCAGTGTGAGTCACGAATCACAGGGCATATCTTTAGTGACTCATTCTCAACGCACAAACACACCTGTTTGTCATACAATTCCTAATTGGCAAAGTAATCAACCTTTGTAATGGATGTTATGTTCTCCAAATTGGAAACACAATGAACGTGTTTATTTGACATATATAATAACATAACAAGGGTGCGTCAATGTAATCAGGTGATATATATTTTTTTTTTTGAAATTCACTCTGAACAAGGCCCGAAGCAGTTTCTAAAAGGAACCAACTAACGGTCATCTGAAATGTGAAAAAGCTAATACCAGCAAATGCTCCCTGGGGGGATAACATTGCAAACAACGTGAAACGGTATACTGAAGTGCAGGGAGGGATAAATTTCCTTGTTTCCGTTTAATCGGCTTTTGCAACACATCGGGAATATGTCGAAATGATTTTGAAGTTCGTACCTACATCCAATCAGATATTTTATTTTGTCAAGCATGCGCCACAGATGGACCGCGTCTCATCGGCGCGATAAGAGGTAAATCTGAACCTTTAGTGTCTAAAATTCCAAACAAAACTAACCGCAATGGTAGAGTGTATGGAGTGTATCTGCACCGGACTTCGGTCAACCCATTCTATCAATTATTCACGATTTCTAATATATCCTATATGTCATTTAAAATACAAAAAAAAAACTCAAAAAAAAAATACTTTTTTTTTCAAATGTTCGCTTTCAATATAACGAACATAAACGCCTTATATTTAAGTTTATCCACGCTTATGTGTTGTTAAGCAAAACATGCACTCAATTATGAGGTGACAATCATTTCTATGATATAACAATAACCATTGTTTTGTCATACAGACCACACGTGATTATATCAACGTGTTTTGAAAATATTAAAGTCAGAGGTCAAACCATCAAACAAGGGGCGTTGATTCGACCTATTTTTCCGCGTCAATAGAATATGGCTGATTAGTATTAGTCTATCAAACATGGGCTGTGAACGATATTTGATGCGAGTCATTCTGATTCAGACGCTCAAACTGAAAACAGAAACTCAAATCCGCGTAAATCTCCAATTCTCAATTCCCTTTCTCCGCGCTCTTCCCCTGTGGTGAAAACTAAATTGAATCCTGGTTAATGACTTTACGTTTGTTCATTGTAAGTACAGTTGGGCAAACCGAATAATTTGAAATTCGATTCTGGTTCGGATAATTTTTTGGAATCGGATCGGATGAATAATTACATATAATTAAAGTTACTTGTGTTCCTTATGAGAATCAATAAATTTATAGTAACGAACAACATGTTAATGAACAGAGTTAAAGGAAATTCTTTCAATTTATTCTTCTTCAAGAGCAGTAATTTTATATTTTAGCAAAAAGTACAATCGATTTTGGTCAAATTTGAGCAAAATCGATTGCATTTTGTTGTTAAAAAATAAAAATTTAGCTTCATTAATCAAGTTATTTTTCCTATGAACGAGTCACGATTGATTCGAATAATTTATGCCTTGAATCGATTCGAATCACTAAATTAAACTGCCCAGTGCTAATTGTAAGCAACGTAGTTTTTGCACATGACGTTATTGCATTGCAGTAACGGAGAATTCTCCTTCATGGGATAACATAGAAAATAATATTTTGAAAAGTGCGGGTTACCGATGGATCATGTCGCCAACATTAGCTATTAGTGGATAAAGATTCCTATCCACATAATGTCATTGACACGGAAACATCTCTAGTTAAACTTCTGTAACTTTTCAACAGCGTATACAATGGAAATTATCTTTTGTTCTTCCGTCCAGACCACAACTGTGTAATAAAATTATGTTATATATTTGATATGATGATAAAACTTTGATAAAATTATGAAAAGGTCACCCGGACGACGAAGTCGGTCATTCATCGGACAGGCGAATATAAAAGCGACGTGTAGAGTGATACGCGACGCATTCGTGAGTATGTTTGCAGAAGAGCGATGCTTCAAAAACATATAACTTTTGTTCAAATTTTTATTTCAAAATTGAATTTATCAACAATCCGGACACATTAATCATGAAAGGCATATTAGTCCAACGTTAATGCGATTCAGCACGTCAATCAAGAGGGGAGGGGGGAGAACACCTATGGACAAATATCTCCACGTTTGTGTACGGAATTGCCCATACCTTCTAGGTGATGTTGATCTTTAAATCCTGTTTTACTTGGGGTGAATATCATTTACACAAGAAAATTTTTTATTTTAATGAAGAAAGTATATATAACTCAAAACAAACAGGGTAATTTATTCCAAAGAGCGGCAGTAAAAAGTAAATAGGTGAAGAAGGTATATTACGCTCTTTTTGCTGTTTTAAAATTCTAACATTTTTAGTATATTGACAGAATTTCTCTATTTCATAAATTCCTAATTTAATTTAATTCCTGGAAGTAGAAAGGAAGACATATTAGGATTTACCAATGCGATGTAGAGTGCGACATTGAAAGGAGGCAACATAAAACAACACATCAATTAGAGCACGAGGTAAGATGAGTTGCCTGTTTGCAAATTTTGCAGGGTTAAAATTCAAATTTTTTTTTGCTAATTTTATCAAAAAATATTTTATAAAGCATGAAAATAAAATGAAGTTTATCTCACAGTATCCCATCAACAGTGTTTAGAATTATATCTGGTTACGAGATTTATCTTGCGTCTTGCCATTCTATCCCGTGTGGAACCAATGAGGAACCGGTAAGGTTATCGAGTATTATCCCAAGGCTGTGGGTTACAGTGCCTTGCCCAGGGGAACCCCGCATGTATTGCTCATTGAAGCCTTTTCCGTTCGTCGATCTTGAACCTACTTCGTTGGGGTTCGGAGCCGCGTCATTCGTTGAGTGTTACGTTCGGCTGCTATTGTTGGTTTCATCACGCCAACGCGTCCCACAATGAGTCACAGATGAACCGTCCGCCTGTAGTACAAGCTTGAAAATTAAAATTCGTCTTCACGTATTTCCTGAGTGTCGTAAAAGGCGACTAAAATGGAAGAAGGAACCGGTATATGATTTTACATCGCACAGGGCAGATACTACTCACTGCACTTTACCATAGTAGTTCAATTTCGTTCGAAATGATTCCGCTTAAAGTGTAGTTACTGACACTATATTGTGTAGCAAGTCATTGCTATTTAAGCCGCTATTACTTGGTTTCATTCAGGCATTGCTTTCGGCCTTTGCTCAGAGTGAATTTCAATCAGAAAAAATGATTGAATATTCTATAACAGGGTTGGTATGATGTTAAAGCAGTTCCTTCAAGTGTTGGTTTGTCAAAACTGAACGGTATTTTGACTTTTAGCGAGAAAATGCATGTCTAATTCATCAAAGAGCCGCAAGCAAAGTCTTAAAGAGCCGCAGTTTGGCCACCCCTGTTCTATAAGGACAACGTCGGTACGTGGTATTACCAACGTCACAACGTTTGACTATCCCAATCAGAATTTTTATTTCGTCTGGGCGGCGCGATCCATCAGTGACTTATACTTATAAGAGATATTTGAAAGGAGGAAAGTTTCTGACTCGGACAATAAGTTGAATGCTCGTTTCCAGCATGTTTAAGATAATATTTTTTGTATCACAGACACATCCAAAATGCCGGACACAAACAGGCTATCAAAGTTGATCCAACGACGAAAGTCACAGGAGAAACAGAACGATCGGATCAGAGTCCATAAGAATAAACTTGAAAACATGAGACTAGAAAAATTATCAAGCTTCTTTGATTGGAGCAAAAGTATGATTACGTTATTTGATCAGTGCACTGTAGATGGGACATAGAATTCTTTGACGTCATCAGAAAAACGATGACGTCATTAGCATAATTTTTATTGACTGACATAAAATTTTATTAGGGATTCATTTATTTATTTCTAGCTATGTGGGGCTGGGCAATTCGATTTGTTGATTCGAATCGATCGTGAATCGATCATTGTAACAAAAACTTGCTAGATAAGGTGGAATTTCACATTTTTAACGACAAAATGCAATGGATTTTGGTCAAATTTGACCAAAATCGATTGTATTTTGTCGTTAAAATGAAATTTTTCGCTCTTGGACCGTAGTGTAATTGCAAATGCATCACTTTTAAGTCCATTTGGCCAAATATTTGCAATTTGCAACTGTAAATTACTTAATTATCATAATGGGGACAATAATATTAATTGCACAACTTGTTATGAAATCAGCGATTCGATTCGAACAAATTATTTGAATCAGATTCGAATGTCGAATGATGCGGTTTTGCCCAACCCTATTTCCAATTTTAATTAATGAAAAGTTTTTTATGAACCTCTTTAACATGTTTGCGAATATCATAATCCCCTTGTTGGGAGAGCCTTAACCAACTTTGGAAAGCGAAGAGTAAACTTCTTCAGCGTCTCATTACTTTGATTGGTAAAAGTAGAGTGCACTTACCGCTCATTCGTAGCGCTTGTGTGTTTTAAAAATTAGAAATTTTCTTAAAATTACGCTAGGGAGGGTTTGTTGGATCTAGTGGTTAAACGTGCTGGCGTTGCAGGTTGAAGATCTCGGGTTCGAATCCCGACGAGTCCGGCTCGTTAACCCACGCCGACCACTCAACTCAGTGTGTAATAACTTGGGTAGGCTAAGCCAAACAAGAAAAGATCATATCTTCCCAGCAATTCTAACCCTGCTCGTCTCTAAGTGGCCGCCGGTACAAGGCATTGGGCAGGGTGATCCACTCCTAGAAGTGGTTGTAAAAAAATCAAAAAAAAAAAAATCGTCTCGAGTGGCGCCTTCCATAAACATATTGATCGAAAATGATTTTTCAATTTCATTTCAATATCGCCGAACTTATCACCAAAATTACTCTGAAAGCATAACGATTTTACTGAATTTTTGTTACAGTGATAGAATATTAAGTTTTAAGTTTGTTGATAACTGGGAATATGGTATTACATTCCGCACAGTCAATAAAGTTTTTCAATCTCAAGATAAACTCTTACAGACTTACTCAAGCAAGAACATCTCAACACAGAAGCAAAATGTATAAGAAAACTTGAGAAATTATACGAGAGACAATGTCAGATTGAAGACACAAAGAAAATCGAGGAGGCGAAAAAGAAGAGAAAGCAAGAGCAGGACGAAGAAAAATATAAGAAAGCTGTTGGGTAAGTAAGATATTTTTATACTATCGACGTTTGAAATTTGCTCCCTCGTTTGAGATGCTCTATAAACGAATGAATGGAATTGACAGATAACTTCCCCGCCGTCCCGACAAGATACCACTTACCGCACTTCAGATTTCATTTTCATTCTGCGAGAAAGGAAAGTCGGGAATACAGCTTAATAATATGGCGGAACACTCTCTCCTCGTGCTTGTACCACACCTCTTTTTTATGACGGTTAAGTTATGTGTGTTGTTTTCTCTTTATAGAGTATTTGTTGCTCAGTAAGGAATATTTTGTACATACTTTATCGCTGAGTGTGATAAATCTAATAGTGACAATCGAAACTATCAAGATGCCCAGTTATTGGTGAACTACGCTCCTCTGATCGTTTTAACATAGGTTCGAATCTCGTGAGGGATGGTTGTATGAGAGAGGTCCGATGGACGCCTCGCTGATGAAAGATGGTTCATGATAGCGCACAGAAAATTGGGAAAATATTTAGCCAAAAACCATCATCCCAACGCGAGACTGTACGAGAGGCCGTGGTTCACCATATGGATATGGTCGAACGGCATTCTTGGCTTTCCTCTCTTTCAGAATAATAAAAAAATCATATCTTAACTTTTAAGCAAATCATTAAAAACCTTCATGATGGAAACGCCAAAATTTTGATTCAAACGAAAAATTATTATTTTTTCCAATATTCGAAATATCTAATCGTCAGTAGTCCATTTCCAAGTCAAACAACGAGTGAATTGTCCTTATCAATTTTCCAGAGTTGACTCCTCAGGTAGTCCAATACTAAATCGAGTAAACGATGAAACTCTGGAACGGAGACGTAGAGTAACGAGCGCATCTCAGCAAGAACAAACGAAGAATTTCATGAACAGAGCAAAAGCATTGTCATCAGGATATAGAGATAACGATCCACCTCAATCTTACTATCAAAGAAAGGGAATTGTACCTCCAGATAGACTGGTGAGTAGAACTGGGCGAATCGATTCGAAGTACAGATTACTCGAATCAATCGGGAACTTGTGATAGGAACAAAAACTTGCTAAATGAGGTGGTGTTTTTTATTTTACGACAAAAAACATTGTATTTTGTTGTTAAAATGAAAAGTTTCGCTTTTGTACTGGAGTGTAATTGAAAGTACATCGCTTTAAAGTCTGTTTAAGCTATTTTAACTATTTGTGTTTCGTAAGTGTAAATTCCCTAATTATCATTTTGGAGACGATAATGGTAATAGTAAAAATGGGATATTGGTTATTTTTATGGAATCAGCGATTCAATCCCATTCGAAAAAAATATTCGAAATAGATTCGAATCCCAAATGATTCGGTTTTGCACAGCCCTACTGGTAAGTATGTTAACTGCGCGTGGAAAATTATATCATCTTTCTAGTTTACTGGGACAGATCGTAGAATTTGGAATGCTATGTTATTCTTTAAGATTCAGTTTTACAAAATTATGACATAATAAAACACGGCAAAGGCTTGATTATATTTTGCATATGTACTGAAGATTTAACATTTCAGGTTAAATTGAATCATTTAATAAGCAATAATGCCTTTTTCGTCTTAAATTTGACTTTAATAGACGCTGTGCGCGATTTTATCGCAATGATGTCTCGCTTTCAAAGATTAAAACAGAGAATTCAAAATTAATATAAAAATATATGAATTACAAAACACAGGTCACTCCAGAGGTTAGTTATTCCGCCCAGGCTCAACAAGGTGGTGGGTTCTTCGTTCCTCCATCCGCTCTTCATGTTAAGCAATTGAAGAAATGGCATGGGATACCAGATGATATTGTACAAGTCAAACCATTGGAAGGTAAGGAAAATAACTGCAGAGATTTTATATATAAAAAAATATAAAGGTATTGAACAGATGTCTCACAAATAAGGCAAAGATGGATTTAACCATGTTTACGTACAGGAAAATTAATAAAGGAGATAAAAAAAAACTACACCGGATTTAAACTGGTATCCGCACGGATGGTCGTGGATCGTGCCGAATAGGCGCGGTTCATCCGTGATACATACTCGCCAATGCAGGAACGCATTTAAGAATCGCACCAGCGTATCTCCTGCGTGTCGTAAGACTAAAAGGAAACAAAGAAGTAGTGGATGATTTTATCATCATCGCGCGGGACAGATGCCACTTACTGCACTTTACCATAGCAAGCAGTTCAGGTCCGTTTGGAATGTTTTTTTTATTTAAATTCACTCTGAGCAAGGCCAGAAGCAGCGTCCAGAGGGAACCAACTTACGGCCACTCAATAGCAAAGAGCTACTAAAAGATGTACCAGTAGCAAATGCACTTTAAACGGAAAACATCCCAAACGGGCTGAACCACCATGGTAGAGTACAGTGAGTGGTATTTTTCCTGGGCAATGGTAAAACCATCCACCACTCCTCTGCTTCCTTTTAGTCGCCTGTTACAACACGTAGTAAATACACAGGGACTATTCAAAATTCTTATGAAATCAGCGATTCAGCTTCTGGTGCTGACAAAGGTGTCCGAATGATATGTCTAAGAATGTATTAAGACGAAGGTTACGTAGAAATGGGCGAAACCGACTCTTTTAAAAATCGAATCCGATTCGGATATTTTGTTCGGATGAGAACGAATTGTAATGGCCCAATTATTAACATTGAAATTTTCATCCTCAGGGATAACAACCACCAAATCCAAACTAACGAATTTACCGAAAGTTGTTATTGAATATTTGATTTATTTCTTGACATTTCAGACGAACCGGTGGTCAAAAAGTCATCTCCAGTCGAAAAACGGGAATTCAACCTTTTAGAAGCTCTAAAGGCGACAGATGAAGGTCTGGAAGGACTCGAAATTCTGCAGGAAGAGGATGAATCAGAATCCGGCGAAACCACACCGTTATCCTCGATGAGCAGCGACGGTGCTCCAGAAATCGACGAAGTCAGACTTGTAAATATCAGACCAAGCACTGCCCCTGTACCAAGGACTTTTCCAAACAGATTCCGTCCGAATAAAGACCTGACGTTGCCCGAGAGTGGACTTTTAACCGACACGGGGGAAGAAAGTCCTCAAAGCCCGCCAGAAGAGCCAAAAACGCCCGGTATATTGGTGAAAGGCTTCGCAAAACGACCTTCAACAGCAGGGGTTTCATTCTCGGGTCCAGAACTTAACGAAGACACGCCTACTATTGCAAAACCCAAAGTAAAGCCACCGCTAGCAAGACGTCAATCATCAGTAATCTCGTTCTCTGATTTGCCACAATCGAGGCGGAGATCTAGTGTAGCCCCGCCCCTTGCTCTACTTCATAGAAGGCAATCCAACGTAGCAGCCATACACAGAAGTATTAAAATGGAGTCAAAGTTATTGAAGCCGAAACAGAACAAGATGAAAAGGAAATCAGGTAAATGTGCTCAATCACATTAATTGCTGAGACACATCTGGCGCCTAAATGATATATTTATACAGTGAAGACGAGAAAAAATTGGGTGCCCGATTAGTCGGTGGAAGCGTTAAGAATAATTTTGGAGCTACACCTCACGTCCTATATTACTATGATTATATGCGAAAAGATTGGTGGACACACTACACGTAACCATAGGTTACGGCTTCCTCCACCAAACACGCCCATGCATAGGAAAAATCGGCAAACGCCTATGCAAAAATCTCAACACCCAACTCATATCTAGTATCTGCACTAGAGTATGAATCTACCTGGTCCCAATGTCAATTACTTGCTCTTAAGTATATATCATATCGATAGGGATAGGGGAGTGAAAAAAAATTAATGACAATAATTCGACAACACACGTTCCAGACCATGCTCTAGCTACCACAAGAAAAAAACAAAGAGTTGTACAGTGTTATTTAATTAAAAAATAATTCTTTTTATTTCGAACCCCAAAACTTCCTCTTCCTCTGTCTTTATCCTCACAAGTGAAAGATCGCCACAAAATAATAATATAACAAATAAATTGGTAACAAATATATTTAATAAATTCAATATTTGAAGGGAAAAGAATGGGTCTGATGCAATCAGTAATGACAAACCAGGAAAACGAAGTTTTAGTTCGAAAACTGAGAGAAAAATCTCACAGCCTTGCAATGGAGAGAGAAAGACGTATTCAGGAGCATCGCGCACAGTCAGCACCTAGTGGTGGAGGACGTCGAATCCAACTCGAAGAAGACTATCCAACGATCCGAAGATTGAGTTCGTTCAAAGCTGAAGATATAGATGGAAATGTTAAGAGAAATGAAGCCAGGGGACAGAAGATTCTATTGAACGCAAACATCGACTATTCTGTTAAATTAAACAACAGAGTAAAAAGCTTCCTAAGCCCCCAGACTGCAAATCTATCTCAAATATGAGTCCCCAAAACCAGTGATACAACCAGAGAGAACAAACTTTATGGCTTCTGAGATGAAAGACCGATAACTCTGATATCAAAGAAAAAGCTTTTGAATCGTCACTGCAAAAGAAATTCGACCCCAGACTGGAAAACTACTTGGGGCTTGTAAACACTAGAGAGGGCATTAATAATAAACGTCTTGCCAAAGTTTTGGATTTTATGAAAAAACAGATTCAGCCCTTTATAAAAAGTTCACTATTATAATTTTTTATATTGATATTCAATCTAACCAGCAAAGCTAGAGGCAGTGTCTACAAAGACCCAACTAACGCACTTAATAGCAAAGAACTACTACATAGTACTACTACATTGGTCAAATTTGACCGAAATCGATTGGATTTTGTCGTTAAAAATAACAATCCCAGTGCATTTAATAAGCTTTTGTTCCTATGAACGATTGATGAACGATGATTCACGATTGATTCGAATTAATCGTGCTTCGAATCGAATTGCCCAGCCCTACTAACAAGATATGTGAATTGCGCTTGACTACGTCAATTTTTTGTTCAAGTTATACAAACTGCCAAATATAATTATGTTACTATTTATTATATCTTATATATTTGTATCTTTTATTTATATTGTTTGACACAAAATAACCAATAAAGACTATGTGTGAAAAAATCTTAAGAATCAATGATGTTGGTCCCTACAGGTATCCCAAAGTGTCTGCAAAAGGCAAATAAATTTTGTAATCGTCCGAGGTATGCAAAACTCATTGCACCCTGCTATTAAGGTTCAGTTCCATATGGAATGTTTTCTGCTTAAAATCAATTTATGGTGCATTATTATTTTGGAAGCCATTACCCATATTGTTACTCGGGATGCCCTGACCGTTCTTGCTTGGAGTTAATTTCTAATAATTAAAAAAAAAAAGTTGTGACTTCGGGCGTTGAGATAGGATCAAAATCGATAGAAAGTTAACAGATCTGGTATCAAAATACAATTCATAACATTTTCAATATTGAAACATAAAATCTGGATCAATAAAATTACCTTTACACTGCCGAAGCCTCACTCTTCGTCGTCAAACATCTCAAAGCTTCATTTTTTCATCAAATTCTTCTTGAGAAATCTGGAATACATGATTTTTCTCGACTTACAAATCAAAGACAAGAACAGAAATAGCATGATATCTTACCACAAAATTACTAAGTACTTGTAATTTTGTGGAAAGAGATCATGTCATTTCTGTTCTTGACTTTAAAAGTATCTCATTAAAGCATCCTTGTGGCAACAGCCACATATGGATCCGAAGTCGCTAGTAAACCAAACGGAACTGAACCGCAGTGGTAAAGTGCAGTGAGTGGCATCTGCCCTGGGCAATGGTAAAACCATCCACCACTTCTCTGGTTCCTTTTAGTCGCCTTTTACGACACGCAGGAAATATTTTAGGACTATTCTAAAGCCCGTTCCCACAGGGCCAAATAGATAGCCAAGCAGCTATCTGTGCTCACCACCAACCACGTCCATGTGTAGGAAACAAAACAAAAACCTTGACCTTCGACCCGGAATAGGTATCTGTACGAGAGGCCCTGGTTCATCATATGATGTGCCCCTTTTCAGCTTTCCTCTCCCACATAGTAAAAAAGTTAATCCTGCAAAAGAATAATCCTAACATTCTTATCTCACTTTTCCTTTTTTCAATTTCTTTACTAATCTCGCGTCGTCTTCCAGTTCTTCAAGCTCTTTGTCATTAAATTCCTGAAAAGAAACAATATTGAGAGTTACTTAGAGTGTTTGTATTAAAATATGAACAAAACAGATAGAAATGCACAGGTAGACGTGAGAGCAGGGCTAGGTTACTGGACACTACTGAAAGCAGAGAATCTTATATTCTGTAGTGAATTGAATGGTCATGAACTGAGCAAGCTGACTGCACTTCACAACTGCGATTATGTTTTTAAAGCGTATGGGTCCTGTGTGTAGATCATGTGTCTAAATTGCAATCAATGACAAGTCTAAAAAAGGATGTGCCAAATCATATAAATATTCCAGAATTCACCCGGGCGGCTTGAAATAATTTCACTAGGAGGAAGAATGGTCAGTTTTGACGAATCTACAAATTGAAAACGTTTATTTTTATTGAAATTCATTTTGGATGAAGTCACCATACATATGATATGTTACGATATTTCAAAATATTTTTTAGTTTTTTGATAACAGGCATTTATTTCTAACTGATTAGTAAATCTTGCAGGTTGAAGATCTCGAGTTCGAGTCCAGGCGAGTCCTGCTTGATAATCCATGTTCACCACTCACACCAGGGTGTAATAACTTGGGTAGGCTAAGCCGAAACTGAAAGATCATATCTTTCCAACTCTGCCCATCTCTAAGTGGCAGCCGGTAATAGACTATCAACTCGAAGGAGAGGCTGTAAAAATGCTCACATTTGCTTCTTTCAACTTTCTTTTTCTCTTATATTCCTTCCTCTTCTGTTTCTTCTCCATTCTTTCTTTATTCTTCGACCAGGAATTGTTAATAAATTTCTTCTTATTTTTGAATTCAGTTTCCCCATTTTTTTGCTTCGCAAGTTCTTTTTGTCGAAGCTTCTCCCTGGCTTTATCCCTATTTAAATAAAAATAGTGATGTTCTAACAATCAACAAACAATCACCGACGCACGGTGGTTCCCGTAACAGTTCCTCCACTAACCAAGTCCATGCTCAGTAAAAATCAGTAAATAATTCGGTGAAAACCCCAATCCCCGGCCTGCAGTTATTATCTGAGAGATAATAAAGTATTGGTAGTAGAACAAATGGAAGACAGTAAAAGTAGATTCTATCACATTAAAATGTGATCGTGGCGGATCTTGTTCGATCCTGATTATACTGATGATACAGATTGTTGGATTTTGAATTCAAAATTACAAAGTTTGATATCATATATAAAAAACAATTGCGGCTGGATTCACTCACTTGTATTTAATCTCTGATATATTGACTTCTGGTGGGTTGAAGTTCAAAATCTTTCGACGTTTCAACTCTGGCATCTTTGGCAGTTGAAGAAGTGCAAAACCAGATGCCAGTTCACCAAGATCCATGTCTGGAAAATTTTTTGTCGTTGATAAATTATTGCAAATATGGAGAAATACCATTAGTTGAAATCAAGTGGTAACAACTGCCTATTCCTCTATGCATCAGTGTGAGCGATTGTGTATGCAAAAAGACACCTATTATTTCTGTACTTCATGCAACCAAGTTCAAATCACCACATATAAGCTTGTTCAATATTGCCATTTGTTGAACGAAATTAAAATTGTTAAAATGTCATTGTTGAAAAAGCTTGTCCGCAGAAAGACAACAAAATATCAGGATCTTATTCCACATATTATAAGATTTATTTACCAAACTTTCTCCAGAGCATAGCCTAGCTTGGTCACGTGTTGCGGGCTTTACGTGACGAAGCTAAACTATGCTTTAGAGAATGCTTGGAAAATAAATATTGTAATATGTGGAATAACATTCCGATCTTTCAGACGGATCCATCTTCACAAGAAGAGTAGAGGATAGACAAAGATAATATTTTGAGCGAGCTAAATGTAAAAAATACAAAATAAATCCTAAATTCGGGCATATGGTTCTTTGAGGACAATTATTTAACAAAACAATCTAAAAAAATTACAAGTTGTAACTTCTTTGGTTTATTAAAAATACCATCAGAACAAAATACAGCTAGTTAAAAACTAGTTACCGTACTAGTTTAGGTAAAATCATCATCCCCTTCATTTTTCCTTCAAGTCACTTCTTTAACACATGAAAAATAAGCTAGGGCATTGCAATTCCCTCACCTTTCAGCCTGAATATCAAGCTGCATTCATGTTTGGCGTATGATTGTATGAAAGATACAAAAGCTCTTGTCCCTCGTTCCATCATAGCTCGATCTGATATTGAGAGCTTCAAGAGCTTTCGTAAATAGTCAGGAGTGGCATTCGATGATTCTTCAGGTTCTTTATATTCCTGAAAAAAATTTTTACATATCGATTTAGTTTGAGATCTTGGAACCCCTGGAAGAATCTATACTGTCAAAACCAACTATCTAAATTTTGTGACCTGGTACCGGGTTCAGAATAGCCCAAACTTATTTCCTGCGTATCGTGAGAGGCGACTAAAAGAAAGTAAAGAAGTGGTAGATGGTTTTACCATCACCCAGAGCGGATATCACTCACTGCACTTCACCAAGGTGGTTCAGTTCTGTTTGGCATGTTTTCCGCTTAGAGTGCAGTTGCTGGTACTACATCTTTTAGTAGCTCTTTGCTTTTAAGTGACCGTTAGTTGGATCCTTTTGGGCTCGGCTTCCGACCTTGCTCAAAGTGAATTTCAATAAAAAAAAACTTGGGGGTTAAATAAGCTCGATGGCCTTGGTAGTAGAGATGCTGTTTGAAATATAATCATAACTACCCTAATTTTTTCATTCTGACAAAAATTGTCATTTTCTTAGTCCCCAAGTAAAATGAAGATATATTGGAACATTATTGTGATTGAAGCCCGATGGACATTTCAGTTGTTATCAGCCTGTCAACGATATATTAGAATTAGACATCACAGATTAGCTACAGCGACCATTTCTCATGCTGTTCATTCTATCAATTTTCTACGTATATGAGCAATAACCGTTTTTTCACCCCTCCATGCAAATTTCGCCATTTAATTTGCCTTAATTATCTGGCAATTGACAGGGAATGTCAACTAAGAGATCTTATTTCCATTCAAGAGTCCTTCATGCATTGTAAAAAGATACACATTAAAAAGTCGATATATCGCGCAGCGCATCGTCTTCTCGTTTTTTTTTTCGCTCCATTTTTTGTACACGCTATTGAGAATGAATTAAAACAATATCACAGTCACCACTTCATTGCAAAGGAGAACAAAAAACTTAAAATCTAAAATGGAAAACATGATACAGACTGGCGAAATCGTGGCTATTCTGCTACCCAGACAGCAGCAGATGGAAAGAAAATATGAAGAAAATCAAGAGTTACGCAACTGATTCTTCACACCCCTCAATGCCACAAAGTACTATTTACCTCCTTATGTCATTTTGGCACATGATATTCATTTGATACACATTTGATATTCACAATTTGCAAATATTAGAAACTTACATATATCGGTGCTTTCTGGTTAATTTGCATAAAGTCAACGTAAGACTGTTCATTTTCCAACAGAAAAATCAACGCATTCCCTTGTCGACCTATTCTTGCAGTTCGACCACATCGATGAACAAAAGCACTGAAAAATGGAAAGTAAGTAAATTTTGTTTTTTGGTCTGGGGGGACGTGGACTAACCACTTATCCTTCCTCTGTGCCTTTGTGTTTGCGGATCTGTATGCAGCACATGCAAGGATACAGTAGCAAAAGTAAATATGACTAACTAAAGAGGTTTCAAGTCTTGCTTCACTCCAATAAATTTGTGTAAGTGTGAAGCAAGACTTTGAACCTCTCTAGTAAGTAAAATTGTGTACTTTTTTCAGAATCACCATGTAAAGAAATTGTCCATTACTAATCATTACTGAATGAGCTGGAAGAGAAGCCGGAATGACTTCTCGCGTAAATACCGGTAGCAGTTTCAAGACGGCCACTGAGATTTCTAACGCACAAGCACTTGATTTCCTATGCGTGGACAATGGACATGAACGCATGAAAATTATCAGTTTCTTTGCAAGGTCTAATCAAGTCAGAAAATCTTATTCTTGCTCATGATTAACTGAATAATATTTATTGCTGTTCCTGATTTTCGATTTTATGCGGCTGTTTGAATACCAGTGGGGGCTAGTAGAACAACGGATCATGAACCTTGAACACAGGAGCGTGAACCTTGAACAGAGGAGCATGAACCTTGAACAGAGGAGCATGAACCTTGAACAGAGGAGCATGAACCTTGAACAGAGGAGCGTGACAGCAAGTAAATCGCAAAAAATATCTCAATTCCAGTATTGATTACCGTATTTACTAGATTGTAAGCCACGGCTTATAAAGTTTTTTTTCCATCATATTTGCGGCTTAAATTCAAAGGCGGCTTACAATTTTTCTTTGCGATACCGATACTCTGTCTAACCTTTAATTTCGGTGTCCACCCAGATGTGCTAAAACCCATATAGGCACCGGCACAGTACATGCGGCTCACATTTACGGGCGGCTTACATTAAATTTTTAACACTATCACATGCAGCTTACAATAGAGGGCGGCTTACAATCAAGTAAATACGGTAAACGAAAAAAAACACACAAGAGAGAATTTACTTTGCATTACTAGGAGGATCAAACTGCAGAACCCAGTGTACTTCAGGGATGTCAACACCTCGTGCCATCACATCAGTGCAGATCAAGATCCCACTGTGCAAAAACAAGATCAATAATTATTACAAAATAAAAAGTTGAAAATTTTTAGGTTTGAACTTTTGCGAAGGGGGGGTGGGGATAAGGTACACATATTATATACCACATTGTCAGAATGCCTGCTAGTCTTACACCCAAAGAAAATGCGCTTCATCAGAAGAAAATTTGACAAAAAGGGCAATAACCTTTCTGGATGATGATGAATGTTTATTTTTGAATGACAGATAGCTTACCAACTGTAAAAAAAAAGGTTCAAAATTACCAATACTGCTAGGAAATAGCAGTGTTGATGGTTCTGAAGGTTTTTTGTTAATCATAAGAAAATGTCATGAACATTTTGGACACCCGAAGAAAAATGATATTGTCACCCTGATACATAGTAAAGCTAGTAAGTTTATTCAGATGTGGTTTCCGATCTTGAATTCCAATTGAAAAAATCTATATTGGTTGGTCATGATTTTAAACCCAACAAAAATCCGTGTTTCATACATGTTAAAGCAAATTGTTTTGATAACGCGGGTAAAACTTGTTTTAGAAACTATGGCTGAACTTGAACTGAAATGAAACATTATATGACGGAAGTCTGCTGGACGCCTCGCCGGTGCATGGTGGTTCACGTAAGCGCTGTGTACGGCTTCCTCCACCATCCAGGCACAGGAAAAATACGAAATGAGATAATCCAAAACAAAAAAAACCTCCACCCTGATTCCGAACTGGTATCTGCACGAGAGGTCGTGGTTCGCCATACGATTAAGCTGTAATCTCGGCTTTCCTCTCCCGCGGGATAAAAATGAAATCCTATCCTATATCCTTTAAAATTAAACAAATGGAGTATGACAAAGCAAAAGTTTAATATGACAAAGCAAAAGTTCAATTTCGTACCTTTTCTTTTCCCTGAAATCGCTGAATATTTGCATTCTTTTCTTTCTCATTTTTCCATGAATCAATGAAACCTCAGTTGTTTTCATAAATTCTGAAGATGATTTGAATGCAGTTAAAGATGTATTTCAAAAATTTTCCTTCATTTTCAAGAAAATCATAAATAAATCGAGATTTTAACCCAATGTCATGCTTGAAGATCAGACTGTGCCAATCAGTAATATTTCGTATATTTTAACGCTGAAGGTGGACTCATCATATGCAATCAGTTCAAATATATATGTATGTACAAATAAGATGAAATTTTTTATACTCACTGGCAATAGAATGACCTAAAAAAGAGTCCTTATTGTATTTCCTGTGTGTCGCAAGAGGCGACTAAAAGGAACCAAAAAAGTGGTATGTGATTATACCATCACCCAGGGCAGATACCACTCACCGAGCTTCGCCATAGCAGTTAAGTTCCATTTAATATGTTTTCTGCTTGAAGTGCAGTTGTTTGTAATATATATTGTACCGGCTCTTCGTCATTACGTGGCCATTGGTTGATTGCTTTCATGCACTGCTTCTGACCTTGCTCAAGAGTGAATTTCAATAAAAAAATTGTATGAATTTGTAAAGAAGAGTTTTGAAAAAGTACCTAAACCTTTTACTGCCCAATAAAAATAAAAAAATAATTTTCAGAATGATTTTTAGTGAAAACCAAACCTTTTACTGCTCTTCCGAAGTAATCAACAGATGCACAAGTGGAGAAAAACACAAGATGTTTTTCGTTTTTATGTGATTTTAAAAATAACATCAATTTGTTGAATTTCTCTATCGGGTTGCAAATAACATAATAATTCTTCAACGTAGTGGGCGTTCGTACACATGCATCTTCTGTAGCTGAGATTTTCTAGAAACATGAAAAGTGTTTTTGTTTTTTTCATAGCCACTTCTTAGAGTGGATCACCAAGCCCAAGGCCCTGTAACAGCGACCACTTATAGACGGACAGGGTTACAATTACTGGAATAATATGATCTTTTCCTGTTTGGCTTATCCTACCCAAGTTATTACACCCTGGGTTGAGTGATGGGCATGGATAGCGAGCTGGACTCGCCGGGCTCGAACCCGAGATCTTCAACCTGCGGTGCCAACATGTTTAACCACTAGGCCATCGTGCTCAAGTTTGCATTAAGGTGGCAGTTCACGCTTTGATTCAATTTCAAATTCACTTGTTTAATTCATTAACCTTTTCAATGACCAATCTGAGTATAAGATAGGTGTTTCAGATGATTCTTCAAAATAAAGTTTCAGGAACTTCGTAATAATATGTCAGAAAACCCCCCCTACAAACAATACGAGTCAATGAAAATAAGTTCCATCAAGTTTAAAGTCTCTGGAAACTCATCGACACATAAAATGGAAAATTTCATTGGTTCACTTAAAAATGAAACTTTAAAAAGAAATTTCCTATACTATATTGAATTACAAATGACATTTCAAAAACGAAATTCACCTAATTACACCCATAACACACAGAACTCAAATCTAAACAGAACTCGAATCTAAATGAAATCGATATATACCTGTTTAACAGTGATCTTTACTGGATTCCTCAAACCAGCTTTCACTAGTTTCTCTGTTTCTTCTGTTTGTGTTGCGCTGAATAAACCTGTACGGCGTTGTTTTGGAAGATGACTGAAAGAGAAATTTAATAAATAAGAGAATGACGATAGTCAGATTACTACTAATATTCTGTTATATCACACCAAAGATAGGATAGGATTTCATTTCTATCCTGTGAGAGAGGAAAGCCGAGAATACAGCTGTATTAGAAGATGAACCCACGGCCTCTCATGCAGATACCAGTTCCGAATTCTGGGTGAATTATTTTGGCTCACCATGTTTTTCAGTTTTTCTGTGCATGGACTTGGTTGGTGGAGAAAGCCATAAGATGTGCTTACATAAATCATAATGCACTGGCAAGGCATCTAGCGGATCTCCCACAGATGATCATCCATCCCTCACAGGATTCGAGATGCGTAGCTTGCAGTGTATTCCCAACCCTACCGATTGAGCTAACCAGGCACCCATTAATTACTATAGTAATGTTGTTAAAAGATAATACCAATGGTGCTTTCCCTGCGAATCCATTAACATCGTTTAGGCAATTCTGAATGAAGCAACAAAATTTGAATAAGAACTTTGCCTTTCAGTGAAGTAGCAAAAAAAAATATAAACAATAGGTAGTCCGACTCAAAAACAACCCGAGGGATATCCTTATCTGTAGTGTTCTATTCTAGAATCCAGACTAATAACTATTGCCCACTCGATAATCTAGATTGACTATTTTGAGAATTATAATAGAAAAATATGCTAAATTTAACAAAACAATCATAATTTGTTGTATAGATATCAAAATAAGGTATGCCAAATAAGAGTTTCTATTAGTATTCCTAATTTACAAACACACAAACACTGAAAAGGGAACAAGATCAACCTTAGAATTGAACTCAATGTCTGATGGAAACCAAGATCCAATAGTCTGTCAGCTTCATCTAATATCAGCATATCTAAGGATCGAACCGCTGAGCAGAATAATTTTGATGTTTCAAACGCACTGTTTATCCTTCCTGGTGTTCCAATTACTATGTTGGCTCCTGTAAAAATATATGAATATCGTTCATTGTAATTCGCTGTAAGCAAGGCCGGAAGTAGCGCCGAAAAATGACCACTTAAGAAGTGGCAATGAGCCACCACAAAATTATGCACCTGTGAACGAACTCTAAATAGAAAAAAAAGCATCCCAAGGAGGATTGAACCTTTGTAATAAAACGAAGTAAGTGGTATCTGTCCTGGGGTGACAGTGAAAGCATCTACCCACTCCTTTCCTT